>JACXGI010000680.1:0-14164 GCA_016801175.1 Esox masquinongy
TTAGTGTTACAAGGTCTCAGGTGTGAATGGGGAGCAGGTGTGTTAAATTTGGTGTCATCGCTCTCACACTCCCTCATACTGGTCACTGGAAGTTCAACATGGCACCTCATGGCAAAGAACTCTCTGAGGATCTGAAAAAAAGAATTGTTGCTCTACATAAAGATGGCCTAGGCTATAAGAAGATTGCCAAGACCCTGAAGCTGAGATGCAGCACGGTGGCCAAGACCATACAACGGTTTAAGAGGTGGGGGGTAGGCCTGTCAGTGCTCAGACCATACGCCACACACTGCATCAAATTGGTCTGCATGGCTTTTGTCCCAGAAGGAAGCCTCTTCTAAAGATGATGCACAAGAAAGCCCACAAACAGTTTGCTGAAGACAAGCAGACTAAGGACATGGATTACTGGAACCATGTCCTGTGGTCTGATGAGACCAAGATAAACTTATTTGGTTCGGATGGTGTCAAGTATGTGTGGTGGCAACCAGGTGACGAGTACAAAGACAAGTGTGTCTTACCTACAGTCAAGCATGGTGGTGGGAGTGTCATGGTCTGGGGCTGCATGAGTGCTGCCGGCACTGGGGAGCTACAGTTCATTGAGAGAACCATGAATGCCAACATGTACTGTGACATACTGAAGCAGAGCATGATCCCCTCCCTTCGGAGACTGGGCCGCAGGGCAGTATTCCAACATGATAATGACCCCAAACACACCTCCAAGATGACCACTGCCTTGCTAAAGAAGCTGAGGGTAAAGGTGATGGACTGGCCAAGCATGTCCCCAGACCTAAACCCTATTGAGCATCTGTGGGGCATCCTCAAACGGAAGGTGGTTAAGGCAGTGCTGGAAAATGATGGTGGCCACACAAAATATTGACACTTTGGGCCCAATTTGGACATTTGCACTTAGGGGTGTACTCACTTTTGTTGCCAGCGGTTTAGACATTAATGGCTGTGTGTTGAGTTATTTTGAGGGGACAGCAAATTTACACTGTTATACAAGATGTACACTCACTACTTTACATTGTAGCAAAGTGTCATTTCTTCAGTGTTGTCACATGAAAAGATATACTCAAATATTTACAAAAATGTGAGGGGTGTACTTACTTTTGTGAGATACTGTATATATATATTGATTTGGTTAACTGAACAGCTGATAATACAGTGTATTCAGCCCCATTGGACCAATCCACAGTATTCTCCCCCATTGGACTAAAATTAAAATATACCAATTAAAATATACCAATTAAAATATACCAATTAAAATATACCAATCTCTGGGACATCACACTGTTGGTTAGTACAATTCCTTACAAAAACAACATCACAAAGATAAAAGGACATTCAAAGCAAATCTGGAATAAGGTTCTTCAAAAGTAACAATCAGGGGTAGGATATAAAAACATTTCCAACGCCCTGAATATCCCTCAGAGCAAAGTACAGTTCATTATTAAGAAATGGAGAGAGAAAGGCACAACTGTGAATCTGCCTAGAACAGTCCGTCCTCAAAAACTGAGTATCCGGGCGAAAAGGACCCTAGTCAGCGAGGTCACCAAAAGACAAATGACAACTCTGAAGGAGTTCCAGTTTTCCATGGCTGAGCTGGGAGTACTGTACATGTTGCAACAATAGTCTGGGTGTTTTCCAAAGTGGCCTTTGTGGAAGAGTGGCAAAAAGAAAGTCTTTGTGGAAAAAAGCTCTCAGCAAATCTTGGTTAGTTTTTTAGAAGGCATGTGGGAGACTGAGTCCAAGTGGAAGAAGATTCTATGATCTGATGAGACCAAAATAGAGCTTTCTGGCCTCAAACCCAACACCACACATCAACCTGAGAACAATTTCCTACCTCAAAGAATGGGGGTGGCAGCATGATGATATTTCTATGCTTCTCTCTAGACATCTTGTGAAGATTGAGGTAAAAATGCATGCAGTAAAGTACAGACAAATCCTGGAAGAGAACCTGATCAAGACTGCTAGAGACCTGGGACTTGGGACCAGATTCATCTACCAGCAGGACAATGACCCCAAACATACAACCGAAGTCACAATGGAGTCGCGAAAAACAAAAAGATCAATGTCCTGGAGTGGCTCAGTCAAAGGCCGGAACTCAATCCAATTGTGAATATGAGGAGTTGAAAACTTGCTCACCAAAGGTCCCTACGCAGTTTAACAGAGCTTGGGCTGTTTTGCAAAGAATGGGCTGTTGTTGTAGGATTGATGTGTGCAGATGTGCAAAGCTAGTAAAGACTAAACTAAATAGAGTCGGTTGTTTCGCTGTCTAAGAGGTCTCCACCAAATATTGAATAAAAGGGGTGAGTACTTATGCAATCAATAATTTTCTTTTTTGTATTTTTAAATAATTTGTTTGTAGATTTTATTTTTCACTTTGACATCCTAGAGTGTTTGTTAATCAGTGGCAAAAACTCCTGATTAGATTAATTTTAACTTTAGTTTCTGTAGTCACACAATAAAGTGCAGAAACATTTTTAAGAGCTACTGTATACAGCACAAATGTTTTAGGTCACTCTGAGAAAATCTGAGTAGTAGTTCATGTTCATTTGTTCAGAAAAATGCAATACAGTGCATTCAGAATGTATTTAAGCCCTTTGACTTTTTCCACATTTTGTTACGTTACAGCCTTATTCTAAAATGAATTTAATGTATTTTTGTCCTCAACAATCTACACGGAATACCCCACAATCACCAGGCAAAAACATGTGCTCTGGAGCAAATCTTCATGAAGAAACTTTCTGTACTTTGCTCCATTCATATTTATCTTGATCCTGACCAATCTTTCATCCCCTGCCACTGAAAAACATCCCCAAAGCATTATGCTGTTACCACCATGCTTTATCATAGGAATGGTAATGGCCAGGTGATTATTGGTGTCTGGTTTCCTCCATACATGACGCTCGGTATTCAGACCGAAGTGTACTATATTGGTTCCATTGGACCACAGAATCTTGTTCCTCATGGTTTTAGGTGCCTTTTGTCAAACTCCTAGCAGGGCTGTCATGTGCATTTTACTCATGAATGGCTTCTGTCTGGCCACTGTCCTATAAAGGCCTGATTAGTGGAATGCCCCACTCAGGAATCTAGAGTTCTGTCAGTGACAATCAGGTTCTTGGTCACCTCCCTGCTTCCTGACCTACATACATACAAATATACAGTAGAAACTATATTGCACTGGTACAGACAAATGTCTCCTTATTAAACAATTAAACATAGTATCCATAAAAAAAAATTATGCAGGTCCAAAATATATCACATTTAAATGTACAGAATCATACAGTTTTATATCTGATTGGGTCATGGGACTTCAGTAACCTTAGTCTAAACGTTGGTTCTTCTCTGTCATCTGTAGCAAATCCAAGAGAAACACTTCACCCAAGCAATGAGCAGCACCTTCAGCAGAGACACTGGTAACGTCATTGGATACGTATAATCTGAGATGCGTCACGTTGTGCCGCTCAGACACTGAATGTATCAATCGATGGTTCAGTGCCACGTCATTTACTGTGCAGCCAGGCACCAGAAAGCTTTAACATAATGTGATTTTGCTGATAAGTAATCTCATTCCCAGACACTTCCGCCCAAACTTGGTCTTCATCAGTCAATAAGAACTTTGTGAGACATTTCCAGTAGGATTGGCTAAAAAGGCTTAGTCTATCAATCATCTAAGCATCTCTGAGTTCTGAAGACACCTCATGTTTTTTGTTCAAGAACCAATTTCAATGCTGCAACACGGTTGTGGGAAAGCAGAGCTTACGATGCAGCTGTACTGTCTTGATAGATACTGCACTAACTCACAGCAGATCAGGGCAGTTTTTGCTTCACTAAAACTTGTAGCTACTACAGTAACTAGATGACTTACTGGAAAATTGCATCTAGTGTTGTAGGCTATTAGGTGGCTAACTTAAGCGTCTTGCTTAGTTTTGACTGGATGTAATCTACAAGCATTGCTTTATATGATGAATTGTCTGAAACACTGCTCCATTTGGAGCTATGATTCACTAATATAAAAAGATAACAAATAACGTTGTCTGAGAAGTCCCTTCCATTGAATAATATGGTTAATCACTTAAGGCCAACTTTAAGGGTTGTTTCACAGACACGGAATTAGCCTTGTAAAGGGCTAAAAAATCAAGTTCAATAGAAAACTCCATTGAGCTTGTTTTTTTAGTCCTAGACTAAGATAAATCTGTCTACGAAACTGGCCCTAAATGTTTCTTGTGCCAGGCTCACACGTGCTGTACACAATAGCCTGAGAATGAGGTCAGTTGATATGGTCAGTTGATATGGCACTTGCAAAACTAGGGTTGTCTGTCTGATTCCAACTGGGGGCCAGGAAGAAAAGGTATGAAAATGTGTGCACTCGCTACTGTAAATTGCTTTGTATAAGAGCATCTACTAGATAACTTACATTTAAATCCAATACACATCTATGCATTGTAAATTCTGGCAGCCCAGGCAACATTTGTGTGTTGCATGTACTGTACATTGTAAAATCAGGTGACATTCTCTGAGACCTAAAAGTAGTCGATGAAATGTCATAATGAACAGGCGAGATCAAACCCTCAGTGTATGCACTGACTGGATGGCTCGTCAATCTACTGTATTTTTTACTGTATAACTCCAAAAATGCAAACATTCCATAAATTATGTGAAATATCTGGGATTTTAGAAGGCATCAAGGTTTGTCTTCTCTCCCCATGGCAGCATCCAACAAGTGCCCCTTGGCCATGGGGCTGGAGAGTATTGCCCCCCTGGTGCAGTCTGTTGAGGAGACCCCAGAACCCATCACCACGGTGACCAATGGGAAAATCCCATGCTGGATCCATGGAAGCTTCTTGCGGAATGGGCCTGGAAAGTTTGAGTTTGGCAAAGACAGGTAACTTATACTGATACACGCACACACAAAATACACACATGCATTCATACACACACACACCCCCACACACACACACACACAGTCATAAATACATTTGTATTCGGAGTACAACTATCAAATTTGTCTCTGTCCTCAGTTTCAACCACTGGTTCGATGGCATGGCCTTGATGCACCGCTTCTACATCCGTGACGGCGAGGTGACCTACAGCAGCCGCTTCCTGCGCAGTGACTCCTACGTGACAAATTTACAGAAAAACCGCATTGTGGTGTCTGAGTTTGGAACCATTGCCATGCCTGACCCCTGCAGGAACATCTTTGCACGATTCTTTTCCCGCTTCAAGGTTCCACGTAAGTGTATTGACATTGGTGTCCATCTGGGGCAGCGTTTACACAGGCAGCCCAAATGTAACATTTTGTTTCCACTAATCGATCTTTCGACCAATCAGATCATCTCTGAAATGTGACCAATTAGAAAAAGAATATCAGAACTGGACAAACTGCATAAATGGTGTCTGGGTGCCTAGCAGCAGAAGTGAGGGCCGTTGACTGTATACACTGTGTTGCTTGCTGACACTTTTTTTATGATACATAATAAAGGGACCTGGATGTCATGTTTGAAGGCTAGTGCATGTTTCTTTGAATGCAAGAATGCTTAGAGATCCAGGAAGGCCATTATTGCCTGGGCTGCCTAAGCAGTTAGGCTGCTTGTACACAGCAAATTCAGATAGCGTTTTTTTCCAGCTCTGCAAAATACAAGTAAAATTATGTCCTGTATTTACAACATAAAAACAAACTGAAAAGTGGTGGAGTGTGGCAGTGTTTAGGATGGTGCAGGGTTTACATGTGGGCTTTCAACACATTTGTTGTTTGTTTTCTGATGTCTGGTTTATTCTCCTTTTCTGATGTCTCGTGATGCTAAACAGAAGCCACCGACAATGCCAGTGTGAACTTTGTGAAGTACAAGGGAGACTATTACGTTAGTACTGAGACCAACTACATGCGGCGGGTGGATCCACAGAGTCTAGAGACCAAGGAGAAGGTACAGCTATGACAGGGGTCTCCAATCGTTTTTTTAACAAAATGGATACAGAACGGGTGCTTCCAAACGTTTGACTGGGACTGCATTTAAATGTTACCCTGTTTTTATTCCAAATTTCATTATATGCAATTTCTGATTATTAAGACCCTGCTTCATCGCACATCCGTCATTCTGGTTCTTATCATACTGCTCGCTTAACTAGGATGTCTAGACCAGGATACTTATGTACCGGAAGGAATATACTCTCCTGCCTTCTACCTTGATTAAGCTCTTGCTCACAGCAGTGACGATGATGACGATGAAATAGTTTCTTATTTTCATAGGTGGACTGGACTCAATACATAGCAGTAAACTCAGCCACAGCCCATCCTCATTATGACCGGGAAGGGGCCTCATACAATATGGGCAACTCCTATGGCAGGCAGGGTATGTCATCTTCTCATCTCTACTACCTATTACAACTGCTGCTTCTGCTGCTGCTAGTATTATTGCTACTGCTGCTACTATAAATCAATGAATGAATTTATTAACAAGTTGTTAATTCATTACGGTTATGTGTGGATTTACTTTTGTAACATATATTCTATTGTGCTGTGCCATTACACCGTACTTGCTTTGACCACACACTTATGTTAAAGCAAGTGTACTGTAATATAAAATCGAGAACTTTACCTGCCACTGACTGTGTCTGGGAGTCCTGAAAATTGTGTGGCAACTCGTCTCATTACCGTCTCAGTTGGGGGAGAGATGTCTGACAGGGTTATCTTGCTACGGCACATTCTAGTGACCCCTTGTGGCAGTTTGAGCACCTGCAAGCTCTCTTGTGGTATGAGGAGTGCTCTCCTCCAAGCAAGTTGCTTCTGGACTTCTTTTGGAAGTTAATCCATAGTGATAAGAAGAAGAATAGCTTGACAAGATGTTTTGGAGGACATATGCTGCAATATTTGACCCTAACTTGCCAAGAATAGGCCATAACCATGAATTGGACACCACAGAATCACAGGAATGACGAGAAAAAGGGACTACATTGGGAAGGAATACATGCCACTTAGCTGCCTTGTTTGTTACTGTCAAATTAACATTAACCCATTGATCGTGTAGCTCTGAGGTCATGAGACGTTGACTGGCAATGTATATTTACCCTCTACTGATCCATTGCCATGTCTAAAGCCAGGCTTTTTCTACAACATTATCCGTGTGCCTCCGCCTGAGAAGGGAGAACGGGAGGACAAGGCTGATTTCAGTGGAGCTCAGGTCCTCTGTTCCATCCCAGCCTCTGACTCCAGGAAACCATCCTATTTTCACAGCTTTGGTCAGTATCTATCCATCTTCCTTGCTCACCCTCCACCATGATATTTTCTAATGCTTAGTTCTCTCTTTACACTAGAGTCTGTCTATAAAAATAAAATTTTTTGCTGCTTTTTACAGACCCAATTATACTGTAATTTCGAATTGAAAACTTAGATTTGGTTAAAAAATATAATTTGCAGTGCATATAAAGTTTGCTGTAGGTTGTAGGTCAGTATTTTTTTGCTACACATAATGAATTAAGCTTTACCTCTCTCTGTCTGTGTGTGTGTTGTGTACAATGGCAGCCATGTCAGAGAACTATGTGGTGTTCATAGAGCAGCCAATAAAGCTGGACCTGCTCAAGTTTATGATGTTCAGGATCCAAGGCAAGAGCTTCCACAAGGTCATGACCTGGGAACCACAGTACGACACCATCTTCCATGTGGTGGATAGACACACAGGCGAGGTATTTGCTACCCACAGTCTTCATGTTACATTGTAATTGTGAAAGAAATTTCCCAAAGCACTGCTATATTGGCACTGGTAGATTACGTATTATATCAGTGTATTTATCAGAGTGATAGAGATTTTCCGAGAATATCCATAACTTATTAAAACATCTGACTTCAAGGACCAGTCAATCATATAGATCTGCTTGTTTTTCAACAATGCCTAAACATTTTCTTTCATCCGTTTCATCCAACAGCAAAGTAAGGTGAAGTACCGCACCCCAGCCATGTTCACACTTCACCAGATCAACTCCTATGAGGACAGTGGGTTCCTTGTCATGGATATGTGCTGTGGGGACAATGGGGAAGTCATTGGTGACTTCACACTAGAGAACCTCCGCAGGGCTCCAGGAGAGGAGATGGACAAGGTCTGTTGGTACAACAGAAACTCACACAAACACAGAAACACAGAGCTGAAGTGGAGAGCTGACAATTGACCAGGGGAGGGCTGACGATTGACCAGGGGAGGGCTGATGATTGACCAGGGGAGAGCTGACGATAGACCAGGGGAGAGCTGACGATTGACCAAGGGAGGGCTGACGCTTGACTAGGGGAGAGATGACAATTGACCAGGGGAGGGCTGATGATTGACTAGGGGAGAGCTGAAGCTTAAACGGTTGATGTTTGACAAGGGGAGAGCTAATACTAGACCAAGGGAGGGGTGACTTTGACTAGAGGAGGGGTGATGTCTGAGGAGGAGAAAGGACGGATTTTCTGGGGAGAAAGCATAATATTCCTAATGTAGATGCTGTACCCTCAGTTGCGGAAAAAGATCTGACGTCATGCATGTAGATAGAGAACTCAGATGCCTGTGTATGCAGAGCAAGACCTTTTGAGGCAAACGGTCCTACGCCACGCCTCGGCTGTGGCACACAAAAGCAGCAACCGTACACAACGGTTGCGAATATCGATAGCAGGAACCACGTTTGAAGAAAATAATGTTGTTGTTTCGTTTCAAAGAAACATTTGCCAAAACAGTCACTCAAACGGTGGCGGAATAAATACAACCACACAACTACTCACATTGTTTCAAGACCACGGACAGTATATGCCACCACACATGTCCAGTATGTAACAATAAAAAAAATGCACCACAACATGAAATGTCATGTAACAAGTACTTCCAAATACAACGCCATAATCTTTGTTTTTACCACATAACCAGTGATCTAAAGTTGAAATAATATTTTACACATTGTATTCAAAATGATATGAATGAGATAGCAACAAAAAGCAAGATGTAGATGAAAACAAAAATTCCACTAACCATTATGATTATCATTTAAAAACGAAGTTCATTATCCTGTCCTTTATGAAATGGATAATGACAGGTTCATGTAGCTTGTCTTTTGATTTTAAATCCAAGAGAAGTTTGTTTTCGATTGAGATCTAAGCCAGAGCTGAAAGTAGGGCCATCGCCATCATCACATACACAAAAGCTAGCTGGCTAGTTAGGCTCAAGCATGAGAAAACAAGATATGGCTCGCTATTGGCTCTGAATTAGTGACGTATACTTAGGCCCTCTAGTGGGCCTTGGGGCGTAATACAATTGTCCCACCTATTGCAAAACACTTTGTGATTGGTTGATTCTACTGTCATTCTAAAATGCTGTGCTAATTCAAGTCAATGTCAGTGACCTTGTCTGGTGCCTTTTTTCAAAGCCTGGGGGCCTAGCTAATGAACGTTGAGCTCAGCTACATTATTTCTATCAAGAGACAACCAAAGAAAAAATCTAATTAGATATTGTTTTTTTGTCTTGGATATTAACACTTCTTTTTCCAACACAAACTGAAGGATCTCAATAAGAAGATCATTACAATTAAGACAAAAAATGTAAAATCAATGTAAACAAAGTAACTAATTATATAAAAATATATACAGATTTGTATATATCCTTAGGCCCTCTCTTAGGTTGTAGGGGGCCCTGACGGTTCCCCACTGCTTAAATTATTATTGACAGTCTACACAGTCATTGTATCATTTAAATCCACAGTGCCTGAATCCAAAGACCCCCCCCACCCCCCCGAAAAAGAGTAATTGCCCAATCAGCTATGGTAACTTTTCAAAAGTCAGTCTGGCAAAGTTTTGCTCATATAAAGCATTGTAAACACTTTATTCTATGCAATACAATATATTCTTCCTTATGTAGGAAGTTTCACAAGCCTAAAAAGCTAAAAAGACCATGAAGCGAGAGTTTTAAGATCCTGAATTGCAAATTTAGGTTATGTGTCTCCTGCAGACAAATGTGTGCAGAATAATGAGTTACAGGCAAATAGTTTTGTTTAAAAAAATTTGTTCTTGATATTGCATCTGTTTCAATAGTGTGATACAATAGCTAATGTTTCTGGTTTTTGTCAGTTTTATAACTCCATGTGCAGAAACCTTCCGCGAAGATATGTTCTACCTCTGACAGTGACTAATGACACACCCAGTGACCAAAACCTTGTGACTCTGCCTTTCTGCCAAGCAACTGCGGTGAAAACTGGGTGTGGAGAGGTGTGTATTACCACAACTCATTTACTCTACTATGATGACTCAAAATGTATGCTTTTTATTGCACAGTTGTTTTCTGTTGTTGATGTTTTATTTGAATGTTTATACCAGTCGTTTTTTTCTCCAAACTGCAGTACTTACAAAAGTCTCAGGCCATCTGAGCAAATTGTTTTAAGCTATTCATCTGGGCAGTAAGTGTTCATTTGCGTGTTGCAGCTAAGAAACTATTATTGCTGAAATGCAACAAGGAGAAGAGATCGCTGTATGCGAAAGATCATAAAGCATGGAGCAGAAAGTGTTAAACAATGAGTCCTCATTTGGAATGTTTAGTTCACCAACATGCCAGTCAGAAGAAGACTAGGCATAAGATACATTGATGCCTGAGGGCTCTGTCATGGTCTGAGGACCATGGATCTATGGAATCAACAGAATTAGGATTGCTGAGAAATATAAACCCCATTGTCATTGATCATGCTGTATTTTCATGAAATGACTAGTTGGCAAAACTTTTCCTTTTAGCACAACAATGACCACAAACACTTTGAAATAGATGATTTACAGTAGACATAATTGGCAGGGACATTTGCGGATGGTTCTCCGCTGTATTAGGCCCACTCAGAGACCCAACCTCAACAAGAGTAGAAGGCAGAAACAAAAAGCAGTTAAAGTCCAAACATAAGATATGTCAAATCTCGCAAGAAGCTTGGAAGAATTTAACATATGTCTAGTAGGTAAAATAAGAGTTTACCAAAGTGAATTGCTTCAGTTTAGCATTCTAAGGGAGGCCACACAAAATACTGACTTGTTAAAACACAACAAGTTTTTTGTTACCTTTTATTGTGTTCATGTTTTGTTGTGTTTACCAATAAAGACTGTTATACAGTCTTTATTAGTGCTCAGATGAATGGCTTCAATTTGATGCATGGCTTAAGACCTGTGCATAGAACTATAAGATTGTTGCCCTCAGAGGGGAAGCACGGCACTCAAGCACAAATGTAATTTAACCAGCAACGCTAACTAATTATTCTGTAAATGACACATGGGCAAAACACTGTTGGCTTGGTTACCTGTCACATCTTTCTCTCTTACATGTGTGCTGCAGGTGCTCTGTGTACACGAGGAGCTCTACGACAAAGAGCTGCTCCAGTTTGGCGGTCTGGAGTTCCCACAAATCAACTATGCCCACTACAATGCACATAAGTACCGCTACTTCTATGCATGTGGCTTTGGACATTTGTTCAGTGACTCCCTGCTGAAGATGGATCTAGAGACCAAGAAACTTAAGGTTTTTATTTGTTAAAGTTATCAACAGCCAGGGGAGATCACAACTGAAAAGTATTTCTGAAACATCTCTGAAAAGAAGAAAAATGTTGCACCATTCGGTCAGCTGCATGATATAAACTATTCCCATGGGGGTTTGATTAAAAAAAAAGATACACTGATTGAATTTCTTTTACACTGACTGCAAAAACAATTCAACAATGGATGTTTTTTTGACAAAAAATTTACTTTATGTAGGTTGTAGCTATGTAGCAGAGTGATGGCCACCCCCAACAACTTCACAGGTCACTTGACTCAGGATTTTTTAACAGTATTTTATGTATATTTTAGTAGATGATCTCAGTGACCTCAGGTCAGTGTGAAGGTTAATGTCTGTTCTCAGGCTTAATCCTGACACCCTTCATACTTGGAGGCCTTCTGCTTCTGCCTCTTGCCAGGCCATCAATGTCAGTAAAATTATTTTTTTAATTGACTTGACTTGCGTTTCCCACTGTAAATGTGCAGCTGGAGGCAACTTACAGTGGATTTTTCCCAGTCATACTGTATATGGTAATTACCCACCCCCCAGTTATGAACACAGCTTAGCCATATTGGCATTTTCTTTGTGCAGGCATGGCGTCAGCCTGGTCTGTTTCCTTCTGAACCAGTGTTTGTTCCTGCACCGAACGCAACAGAGGAGGATGATGGTGTGGTCATGTCTGTCATTATCACACCCAGAATGGTAAACAAAAACATTTTCAATAACAAGAACATGTATATTCACCATTTCTCAATTATATTTGACAAAAATTGAACAAACCTCTCAACATTTCTGTTTCCAGGAGAAAAGCACTTTCTTGCTAGTTCTGGATGCAAAGACCTTCACAGAGCTTGGCCGGGCCGAGGTTCCAGTTAACATTCCATTTGGAACTCATGGAGTGTTCAATGAAATGGGCTGAAAATGCTAATGTCACAATCTGCTTTCTGCTTATGAAATTGCTACTGTACATCCATGAATTGTTCTTCTGATGGTAGTCAAATAACATCTCTAACTAGTGCAGTACTTTAAGATCCTTTCCAGTAGTGCCAGAGGAGGATGTCCCTTTTTTTCTCAGGGCTAAGACTCGTGCGGATTCTTCTTTCATTTTTTTGCTTCCTATTAAGCGACTAGGCTGGATTTCTATAATCATCGTAATCATAATCATATTAATAATAGTATCAATTGTATAAAGAATACATTGTACTTTTGTAGCACTATTTGCACAATAATGCTGATTAGCTGTTTGATTTCACACAACTGAGAAGGATCAGTTCCTTAGATCCTGTTTTTGATTAAAAAAAATTCTGTGGAACACATTTTCTCTACAGCAAATTACAAGAAGTCATCTCTGGCTCTGAAGTGAAATTAGTTTTATTTGTTTAATATCCGATCTTCAAAGTGTTTCCTAACATTAACACGTTGGAAATACTATACTCCCATCGCTGTGAGCTGCACTTACAATACATGAAAATGCCTCACAGGAAATGTAATTTTAGTTTAAGTAATGTAATATAAAATGGACATTGTCCCAAATGCTGGAAAAACAAATGGCTTTCAGCATTCAATAGCCACCAATGAGAGCCAAATGAAGGTCACATTGAAAGTTCATCTTCCCAGGATGCTATAGAGCTTTGGTATTATTTCAGCCAGCTGTTTGTTTTTTGCATGTTTGGACTTGGTGCATAAGTCATTCGATGATGAAACAAATGTTACAAATCAGTCATTTAAAAACATTTTTAGGTTGTCAGGAGCCTTCAAAAGTTAGTATATATTTGTGTGGGATATCTCATCCAAGTCATGGTAACTAGCAACAACATCATATTTACAGCTGTAGTCCAACTAATTATTAGCCCAGTATGAAACCCCACTGTATGATTTTTAGCCACTATGCTGCGTTTAGTTAGGGTACACCAGTAATATCTATTGTTACCTGCCTGATAATAGAGATTGATGTTATTGTGCTCATGTCTGGAGGAGAAGTTGTATTTTAGGTGGGCGTCTTTTCATTTTGTATGTATTTTACTTTAAATTGTTTAAGATTTGACACATTAAGTTAAGTGAAAGCTTTAGGCCTTCATATTTCAAAGGTCACTCAAATGGAATGTCTTCAAATACCTGCCTGGAAATAACAGCAGTGGGTTAATTAAAATGATGCTTTATTACACAATTTCCTGATTTTACAGACGGATCACTTAGTAGTCGTGGTGAAAATGTTTTGTTACCTACTTATAGCACATTGGTTTTCACCAAATTGACAGGAGTTATACACATGATTTCTGTTTCTGGGTGTGGATTACCTCTTCAGTGACAGTTTCTGTCATTTATAACTATTGCTTATTGTATGTTGCAACTCCGTAATGACTGTGTTTTATAATATGTGTAACATACATTTGTATAGTCCTTATAACTCTGCTGTTATTACTAGTGTAGATGTAATTGGCAATACATGTTTTTTTACAGTCTATTACCTCAGTTTCTGTCCATTATGGAACCCCTACCATATTCACTAGCTTTCCCAAAACCACTCTACATCCCCATGTAAAGTGTTCATCCCCCTAGGACGTACCAGAGTTTCCTCCCCCTAGGATGTACCAGAGTTTCCTCCCCCTAGGACGTACCAGAGTTTCCTCCCCCTAGGATGTACCAGA
>JACXGI010000680.1:19905-53077 GCA_016801175.1 Esox masquinongy
GGGGGGGGGGGGGGGGGGGGGGGGGGGGGTACTCGAGGACTGGAGGTGGGAACCACAGTACTGGGCAATACACTTGCTGATCCCTCCATATGACCTGGAATAATGTAATCCTATTCTTCATCCATAGACAGTCCTACCCAGTTGACTTCTGCAAAATAATAGAAGCCTTCCTTGTCCATTTTAAAAGTGTTTTGTTTGTTTGTTTTTGCTGTTGTGTTCATCTTGAGTCCACTCACTAACTCTATGGTGGTTAATTCCCACTTCACACTTGGTCAAGGATGCAGCATTAATTGATCAATCACATACAAAAGAGGAGTGAAAACCCACAGATCATCAGTCCTCCAGGAATTAGTTTTGACAACCCTGATTTATGGCCTGTGTAGTGCTATTCTTAGTTGCATTATAAGAAAGCTAGCTTTTATGAGTCAGAGAAACTAGTTAACACATGATAAACTATGACTGAATTGTCACTAACTGTACAAGCTTAAAACTGCCAAGGTTTTGCAATGCGAAAGAGAGAGAATATGAACCCAAGGTGCTAATGTACTGAGTGCATGTAAATTATTTATTTAAGCAGCAATGTCTTATTAAAAAAATGGGGGGGTGGGGGTAAAATTCACAAGTCTGAGGCTACATCACTAATTTGTACCACTGGTCCAACTCAAGGTGTCATGAGAATTATTTTCACATGACTTCCAATTATAAACAAGGATATGAGCTACACCAATTCTGCAGTGTTTTGTTGGCACACTTGATGCCAATCAGGCCTATATGCCTACAAGTTTAAGATTTGTTGACTAGACTGGACCAGAACAATCAACGCGTAACTGAATAACAATGACTCTGAGCTTTTCAACATCACAGTTTGAGCGCTTAAACGTCATGGTTCAAAGGCTTGACCATCATGGTGTGCATTTTAGACGCAGCGATCAAGAATGTGATATGTCAATTTGGCAAAATTCAAGAAATACATCCACGGGCCTACCGTTGGCCCTTGCAATCCCCGCAGTGCACCCACGAGGTATGGAGAGGTTCACGCTGATGAGGACACATCGATCCACGTCACCCGAGTCATGGGGTCGGCCACAGCTGAAGCCCCCCCCCCACACACACACACCTTTTACTATTGTCACTACAGTATGTGGATAGAGATCAGGATAGAATGTTGACTGGTAGATTGTGATTTTTTTTCATTTGGTATATTGGCACCTGGAATGCACAGCCCATAAGGGAAGTACCAAAACAACTTGATAGGGGAGACGCATGTCAGCAGGACATTTGGCTAGGATGGAAGACAGCCTAGTAGTAGTTAATAATGCAAAATGCATGTAAACCAGGATGGAAAAGCAAGCACTACCTTCGCCTGTGTCCAGTAATAATGAAAAAAGAAAACATGCCCCAAGGACAAGAGGCAATATTTTAGACAAGCCCCTGCACCTAATGAATGTTATACTGTTCAAATAAAAAAGTAAGGTTTAGTATCTGAATGTTTATATGGCCTTCTTGGCATTGATTAGATTAGATTTAAATTTATTGTCATTAAACACTACAAGTACAGTACAACGAAATTCAGTTAGCATCTAACCAGAAGTGGAAATAGAAGAGCGCAGAACATTTACAGGGATTAAGTATAATGTATGTTACAAGTGGGATGTACAGATGTGCAATGAATGTAAATGTGACTACAAATGGCAATTCTAAATGTGCAATGAAGGCAAATTGAATGTGCATGTGCAACTGAAATGCAGAGATAGCAGCAATGAGGTTCCCGAGGTAGATGTGTACATGTAACAACTGAAAATGTCCTTATCAGATGTGTCAGAGTCCAGTAGTACAAGGAGTGTAGTGCAACAAGGTCCCTGAGAGGCAGTACTAAGTGGTGGGCAGGTGGGTATGGTTAGTGTTGCCTATTGGCACATCAGGCCACATTATTTCCCTTAACATCTTGGAGATCAGGTTTTTAGGCCACATGAAGTGTAATTACGGATATACAGTAAAATTGTTGATGTAAATGAACTCATTGTCACTGAGAAATCTGTTTGCGATGACTTTATGAGCTCCCTTTAAAAAAAAAAAATGCAGTCAGAGTGATGTATAACTGCAGTGCACTGCAATAGGATTGCAGTTAGAGAGCAGTATAGTTGAAGTATGTTGCAAGTGCTGGGTCCATTAAAAAAAAACATGTGTCTCACTGGCAACCAAAATATCAGTTTGATATAGTTACTGCACTTTTACTACATTTTTGAAACGGACACCTTTTTTATAAGGGCTGGCAGGAAAGGTTCCCGGGAAAAATTATGTAAAGAAAATTTTAAATGTCCTGCCTTTTTAAGAGGCCGTTCGTGTTATAGGCCTACTGATAGTGACGTATTAACATCCTCTGAAAATAATTGCCATGCGTAGTCTGTAACAGTAAGTCTAATCATGCGATGTCCTTGCATAATTTGACTGAAGCATATTTTTTTGCATATATAGCGGTGCTCGTTTTTAGGTAAACGAGCGAGTCAGCATCGCCCTCTGGTGGTATTCCATAGCTCATGAAATTAGCTCTTATAATGCCTGAACACTCAAAAAGAAGCGCAGAGACAGACGAAAGTCAGAGGCTTGCGGCTTTTGGAGAGTAAAGTGTGCTTGGCAGTGTCCCTCGCGTGTAACCTATTATCTGTAGCTTCCTTATGCCTCAAGAGTCATTGCTAAAAGTTGTTTAACAATGTTTGTCAACATCGTTGCCAAATAGTTTTCTTTGCATATAATTTAATGCCAGCTTCGAACCGGATCAGCTCAGCTCTTGACGCGGAGAGATGCCACAGTTAATTCGATAGCCCAATCTATGTACATGCAGCACGCGACCTTTGATATAACTGGATTGATTTTCTTTACCAGAAGGATTTTGACATTTTGTTTTTTGTGTTTTTAAATGTGTGGATTATTGAGACCGAGGGAATTTTAAACCGAGTTCCGTAATAACTGGAGTTTATTCAGAGGATATTCAAATTTTCACTAATTACGTCGGAATTAACGATTTTAAAAGGGAATTACCACACATTTAGAAGAGGAAGAAAATTACATCGCATCACCACTTTAGCTTCTTGAGCCAGAATCTAATTCTTAAATCTTCAAGATGTGGATGTATTTCTACCTCGTTCTTTTTCTGTTAGGTGAGCTATTTATATGTTGACGTTGTTTAAGTTTAGGATGGATGATATAAGACCATTGTTCCATTGCATGACATGCATGTGCATAGTTTAATAATTGTTGTGAACATAATAGACTACATCCCTTAACTTTCAATTAATTTGATTGCCTTTTTCGCCTATAGCCTACTTCTTGTCATTAAATCAATCGGAAGTGTTTGTAATTACCGCATTTTAGAGCTTATTTTGTGTTGTTACAGCAGATAGGCTATGTATTGCCTTGTGGTATGGCAGATGCACATTTGATTGTGGCTGAAATAGTGAAATAGCCCGCATACAATTACTGCATAGCTTTTTACATGAAGATGATGATGGTCTGTCTAGGTGGTAGATGTTCAATTTGTCAGTTAGGATAATGGTTATATGCATAATTTAGTTTTACTGCTACTTTACATCAATTGCAAAATCTCTGGCATTATTGCTCCATAGCAGTTTGCAGGTTTGTAAACAACCTAAAGGTTCTGTATATCTCTCGCATGTGTTTCTCATAGGTCAGTTTTGGTTTCTTTTCTGCTCCAAGCCTTTATTTTGCTTTCAAAATGTTTGTTTTAGATTTGACTGCATACACAACAATATGGAAAATGTTAATGTTCCCAAGATAAGTGCATTGAGATGAATGACCATGAAGCACAGCATGTAATATACTGAAGAATATATATATGTAACCAGGTGATGCATCTAATGTGCGTGTATGAGTATACCAGCCGTGGGTCCAAATATAGTTCTATTTGAGTACCTGTTATAAAATTAAATAATGTTTCTGTGTATTTGAGCTGTTTTAAAAAATAATCCAAAATATATTTAGTAAACATTTATTTGATTTATATTTGTAAAAATTAAAACATATTTTCATCACACAAATTTCAAATACCTGCATTTATTCTGCTATAAAAGTTTAGAAAAAGGCAAATAGAATTTTAGCAATAGATATAACAAGTAAAAATTAATTAAATGCTTAAAGTGACTTTAAAGGGCCGACCACCCCTGACCACTAGCCAATCAGACTATAGAGATGCACCACAGGAATACCCAGCCAGGCATTGATTTGGAAAGCTTGTTAAGCATACAGCCAGCTGTCACATAATTCCATGCATCAGGGGACTAACTAAACATCTCACCACTTCCGGGTACTATGGAAAGATGTCTAAAATCCTGAAAGAATCATAGATTTGCCTCTCTTTTTTAATGAATGTTGTTACAGAGGCAGTTTGGCATGGAAGGCAAAAACTGTATTGTTCATGAAAAGGGAATTCAAGGGTTATAGATAAGGTTAGGATAGTTTAGGATCGGCACAAGCATGTATGAAATGCAATCTCATTGCTAAAACTGAGGCAACCAATCACATCATTTTTGCCTTAGGACCAGATCTTCCTTCATTTAACGTTTGAAGTTTTTAGCAGACACTCTTATCCAGGGCGACTTTCAGTTAGTACATTCACCTTAAAGATAGCTAGGTGGGACAACCATACAACCCAGTAATAAAAGGAGCATCTCAGTCAGCAAAGTAGTTATCAGCATAGTCAATGCTTCAACAAAGAAAACTAACGGAGGCATTAGTTCACAGATGGGGTCTTTTAAAGGTTTTTTATACTCTTTAAATAGGTGGAATTTTTGAAGCCTTCAGAACAAGATTAATGACTAAAATGCCAACCTGCCAAAAAGCTGACAAGATGTTGACAAGCCACTGTTTATGAGTAGAAGAAGCCATACCAGACTGCCTCAATCTTGGATACATGCTTTAAGCTGGCATGGTGCAGTGCCACTGAGAAGGCTGTCCTAACTGCAGACATCTATGATCTCTCCATAATGTTCATCAGCAACAGAGGGTTTCCAACACAGTGGCCCTAACTACCAGCAAAGAAAACCCCATTGGACACACTGTTTGGTTTTATAGAGCCACTGTACCTTGCACAGCTGCATGTACCGAAAAAGAAAACAAGGATTACCTCATCACCAAATATCTTTCACTTACTACAGATTGTTTGAAATTCAAACAATCACACTATACCAGTGCTACTCAGTAGTAGTAAGTATATCCTCCTCAACAAAGTAGCTAACAGCAAAGTTTGTTCTAGAAGGCAGACAATACAAAATCTATTTACAGACCAAACACAACAAGATGATATACAATAGCTGTACGATCCCCCTTTATTTAAATCCTTACTTCCTTCAGAATATTTATACAAAACACACTGTCATAGCTCCAATTATGAAAGTAAACATCAGATTATGCTAAGAGTATCAGAGGCTCTGAACAGATTATCCAAGACCCAATAACGACTAAGTTCTCACTGTCTAATTCAGTCAGGAAGAAAATAAGTTAAATGTTTTCTCACCCTTTTTTTGGTCATGAATGTTTATTCCTTCCTCATGTTTCTATAGTATTTGGGGGGGGGGCTTGTGTGCTAAAAAAATATTTCAAGCAAGAAGATAAACTTTAGTCATTGAATATATTACTTTTTTAAAATGGTGAGGTTGTAAAACTGTTTTGATATCTGACTAGGGTCAATGGCCAGACATGATTTGGAACCAATGCATTATACCCAACACTGAGCAGAGGTGCTGTGTCCCATCATCCTCCTCAAACTTGGAACCTTGCTTAATGTCTAGCACACCTTTTGAAACTCTGATGTTTTTCAAATGTAACATTGCATCTTGTCCTTTTTCATGAGACCCCAATGTAAAGAATACTTTATATTGTGAATAAAGTGAAATGGACATACTTGCATAGTTCCATGTTAACTATTTTCAAATGCATACCAAATAATTCAAATATATATTTGAAAATACAGTCTTTCAAATACCTCTAACAATATGTGTTTGAAGTTATTGTCAATATATGCCCAAAACCTGTCAACTAATTTTCAAATAAATAAAAAAGTAATTGGGATTTAAAGTGATACCAGATCTGGATAATGCAATTTAAAATGAGGTATTGTATGTTGACTTTTCATTCAAATCTAGTGTATTTTGATAATTTTCTTGGTTGCAAATTCAGATTTCCATTAGATTAGTCTTTCAACCAATCAGATGTGAAATTGTCCCTATAATTAGCATGTGTTAATGCTGTCAAATTAAATATTTGCACTTTTTTACTCCCACTGGGCAAAACCAGATGCAATGACGTTATAGTCACGTTGTAGGCTTTTCTAGACTGTTTCTGTATAGACTGTATAAAACAAATCTGTTTACCGACCAAACAAAATGCCTGGTTTTAGTCTGACCAGATAAGAACCTTTTCTCAAACCTCTTGGTATAGTTGTAATCTATTATTTTACAGTTATTTTACCTGGTAAGTATGCTTAAAAACATATTCTTCTTCACAGCAGCCACCAATTAGGTTTAACTGTCTTGCTCAGAGAAAGAATGACAAGGTTTGTGACCTTGTTGGCTTGGAACCAGCAACCTTTCTTTATTTATTTATAATAAATCTCATGCCAAATGCTACCTGCTGAGACTGCAGAATTAGTAAGGAGTTTACATTGCCATTGCACATTGCCTGTATTTATAGTCGATCATTACGATCTATTTAGGTATTTCAGATGTTTGACCTGACAACATTTAGCATGGTGTGTCATAATAACAAAACTATCAGATTGTGAGATTAGAACAAAGCTTGCAGCATTGAGACGTCAAACACAATATGCCCGTGCATGTGCACGTCCATTCAGTCAGACCAGTGAGACTGCCTTCTCTTCTCTCCATCAGATGGGGTCGTCTTTTCCTGGGGTGATTCTTTTTCGCTGGCTGGGACGGGTGCCCATGGCTGGGTGGATTGTGTGACGGCCAGTGACATGTGCAACCAGAACCCCCAGTGCAGCTCCCGCTACCGGGTGATGCGCCAGTGCCTGGTCGGCCGAGAGAGGGACACCATGCTGGCCAACAGGGAGTGCCAGGCTGCGCTGGAGGTGCTGCTGGTCAGCCCGCTGTATGATTGTCGCTGTAAAAGGGGCATGAAGAAGGAGCTGCAGTGCCTGCAGAGCTACTGGAGCATCCACATGGGCCTAACCGAAGGTGAGACTGGAATGGTTCTGATGAGACTTACGAACAGCTCAGCACAAGGATGTTCACAGATGTTCGGCATTTATGAATTGCTGCTTACCTTATGATGAAAATAACATCCTCAAATTAGATACAGATACTGGCTACATGTTCTTCCAGATCTTTAAACAAAATGCAAAGAATAAGGAAAGCCTCGTGAATTGTGTTGTACCTGTTACAGAATACAGCTCCGGAAAAAATTAAGAGACCGCTGCACCTTTTTCTTTCCTTTCCAAAAAAGTCGAAAAGGAAGGTTTTGAGCGAGGAACAGGAGGGTTAAAATTAAGAGACCACTGCAAAATTGAACGCTTCTGTTCCACACTCAAAACCTTCCTTTTCGACTTTTTTGGAAAGAAAAGAAAAAGGTGCAGCGGTCTCTTAATTTTTTCCGGCGCTGTATAGTGATGCTCTAAAACTCCTGATGAAAAATATATGCTTTCAATTCTCTGTGAAATAATGGAGCAATAATGAAATTACAGTGGTGAGTCCTGTACTGGGTGCACAGTTGGTTTTCACCTAAAGTCTTCTATGTTATCATATTATTAGGTTATAAACCCACTGTTCAATGGCCTGGAGCAGGCCACTTTCACAGTGCAGGAGATAATATTTCATTTAAACCTTAGCCCTTCAAAATCATACTTTACATTGTCATAAGCGTGGCATGATGAATGTCTTAAGACATCACTGCAGCTGATGTCAAATCAGATCTAATGTAGTCAAAAGCTTGCTATTTAACATTGGCTTAGTCACTGGCTGCCAACAGTGTGAACAGAGTGATTTACGATGAGCTAACTGCCCATGGCACCAGTTAGTGTACGTCACTTTCTAAGCATATGCTCTCTGATAGCAATTTCAATTGAAATTTTAGGGCATGGAATAAGGTCCCTCTTAACGGAGTTACAATTTTGACGTACAGTAGGCTACAGTAAGCTGTTTTTAGATTAAGTACTGTAGTAGAACACAAAAGGTGACATTTAAATATATGAATCTGTATCAGCAATTCTTCGTTATTATTTCAGTTAATCACTGTCAAATTGCTTGTGATTGGTGGCTATTCTAGTCTATGGCTGAATACAGCGAAGTCTGGCATCAAATTGTGAGGTTAGATCATATAAGCAAACATTTTGGTTACAGTTTAGCCTGTGCCAAGCACCTCATACTATCAGCTAATAGCCTAAAACAGTTTTTTTTACCATATTGTACTTTTTATTTTTTATAAAGCAGAAGTGCATGGTTATAGAATCTGTGCTAGCGAGACAGCTCAGCTGCACTGTAGGTTTACTCTGCTGTCCTTCAGCAACATTACAATGTAGTGGTGTTGGGGCCACAAAACACATGAGGTAACATGTTGTAGGAGATGATTGGTCAGTACACAAAGCCGATTAAACCAGTGCATGTCATCCAGGGAATATTTCACAGCTTTCTTATTGGCTAAGGAAGGCCACATTGGTCGAATTGTTTTGAGTGGAGGTGTTAGGGGACAACATTATATTTTCCCCCAGCCCAAGACAAAATGTGTTGAATAACAGGATTTTGTCATGTATTTTCACATGATTTTGACAGAAAATTACATATAAAGTAGCATTTTATTTGTCTTTGCCCTAAAACAACAAATTAATATACTTAAAATAACATTTCTCATGAAATTTAATAACCTCAGCTTTGGGAGTTTCAAAATTGTATGAAATGTGTTATAAAATGAAAAGAAAGTTCTCTGCCCCAAGGCAGAATGTCTATAATGGAAGTAAATCAGCTTTAAATTTGAAAAAAAAAGCATTTCTCTGTTATGGCAAAACTAATTGATTTGCATTCAATTTATTATATCATTTAAAATATTTATTTTCGCCTCAGAGCAAAATTTGTACAATTGTAGAAAATAGGCCAACAAGAGTGCGGCATCTAAAATATTTTTACCACAAGGTGGGGGGCCTTCTAACCAAATCTTACCTAGAGCCCCCAAAAGGAGCCGGCTGGTCCTGGCTGTTTGAACAAATACAGATCCGTCCTTCACTGAGGATACTTGACAGAAGAAGGTAAGTGTCTCATTTTGGGAGTGTCCAGGGAGATAAAAAAGGCATTAATGGAGGCCAGAGCTCTTACAGTGCAGCTATAATCTAATCACGATCCATTGTGCAGTCAACCAGGCTTTTGTTAACTGGAAACAATCTGTGTAGAACATTGTTCTCTGGAAACAAACAAGAGGGCTGATTCCCCACAGACCCGCAAAAACGCTCCAAGCCACTTAAAAAATCTTTGTGGACAAAAAACAGATTTATTTTCAATATGGTAGGAAGAGCCACAGCTTTAAAGGGAGATAGAGTATGTGTGCGGCCAATGTAGATAATTCCTAAGAGCCAACCTGTTTTCCTGTTGACTAGATGACAAGTATCTTAGGGACTTAGGGGCATATTTATGAAAAGTTTGTTTGTGCTAAATTGCTAGAAAAGTTTTGCATAGGCCATGTAATAGTGGAACTCTAAATATGGACAGACTGAAATGAGAGACGAGAGCAATATGGGCAGTGAATGATGGGAGTAACAGGTAACCATGCTAGTGCAGAAATTATTTTGTCTGCCTGTACGTTTATTGTCGTTTTATAATCTTTGTCTTCTATTGTTTTTGAGTCGAGATTTTTCAACATTCATTTATTCATGAAATACTTTGAGCATAATGCTAGTGTAAACTAAAAACAATGTTAATCGTGAATCACATCCTTGGCGGTTTTTTACATTTGAATTTGCCCGTATTTGTGTGACGTGCACTCTACTGTAAAGAGGGCTACTTTAGTCTGTTTCCAGGTAAATGAAGAGGGAAACTTTACTGTGTGTGGTTAGATTGATGCCTGAGTATGTGTGCCATATTTCACCACTTTGACTCAAAGAGATGAAGAGATATACACCAATCAGCCATGACATAATGACCACCTGCCTACTATTGTGCCAAAACAGCCCTGACCCGTCGGGGCATGGAGTCCGCTAGACCTCTGAAGGTGTGCTGTGGTATCTGGCATCAAGACGTTAGCAGCAGATCCTTTAAGTCCTGTAAGTTGCGAGGTGGGGCCTCCATGGATCGGACCTGTTTGTCCAGCACATCCCACAGATGCTCAGTTGGATTGAGATCTGGGGAATTTGGAGGCCAAGTCAACACCTTGTACTCGTTGTTGTGTTCCTCAAACCATTCCTGATCCATTTTTGCTTTGTGGCAGGGGGCATTGTTCTGTTGAAAGAGGCCAATGCCATCAGGGTATACCGTTGCCATGAAAGGGTACACATGGTCTGCAACAATGCTCAGGTAGGTGGTACATGTCAAAGTAACAACCATATGAATGGCAGGACCCAAGGTTTCCCAGCAGAACATTGCCCAAAGCATCACACTGCCTTCGCCGGCTTGCCTTCTTCCCATAGTGCATCCTGGTGCCATGTGTTTTTCAGGTAAACGACGCAGACGCGCCCGGCCATCCACGTGATGTAAAAGAATACGTGATTCATCAGACCAGGCCACCTTCTTCCATTGCTCCGTGGCCCAGTTCCGATGCTCACATTCCCATTGTAGGCGCTTTCCGCAATGGACAGGGGTCAGCATGGGCACCCTGACTGGTCTGCGGCTACGCAGCCCCATACGCAAACAAACTGCGATGCACTGTGTGTTCTGACACGTTTCTATCAGTACCAGCATTAACATTTTCAGCAATCTGAGCTACAGTAGCTCGTCTGTTGGATCGGACCACACGGGCCAGCCTTCGCTCCCCACGTGGATCAATAAGCCTTGGCCGTCCATGACCCTGTCGCCGGTTCACCGCTTTTCATTCCTTGGACCAATTTTGATAGGTACTGACCACTGCAGACCGGAAACACCCCACAAGGGCTGCAGTTTTGAAGATGCTCTGACCCAGTCGTCTAGCCATCACAATTTGTCCCTTGTCAAAGTTGCTCAGATCCTTGCGCTTGCCCATTTTTCCTGCTTCTAACACATCAACTTTGAGGACAGAATGTTCACTTGCTGCCTAATATATCCCACCCACTGACAGGTGACATGATGACGAGATTATCAGTGTTATTCACTTCACCTGTCAGTGGTCATAATGTTATGGCTGATCGGTGTATGCATGTGCTGGTTACAGTGCTATGTTCTAGCAAATGTTGAATCTTGACAATATTTGCAACATATTAACCACATTTTCCTACAATACAAATGTCCTTGACTGATCTGTATGTTTATGTGCCTTAACAAACCCATTCTACTGTTTATTGTTTAATAGTCTCCATGTTCTTGTAGCAACTTATCTGAATATTGTGTTTAGCTACCTATGTCAATAGATGCAGCAAATTCTTTTTGTGCAGATCAAGCACTCTGTGACTGAGGAAATTCATTCAAGTGTTTTCACAAAATTCTAAACAACGTACATATGGGTTCTTGAGGCAAACTAAAGAAAAAGAAAAGGACCTGAGGCAAACTGAAGAAAAAGAAAGGGATGTATGTACTGAGTTTCAGAACTTTTGGTCGAACAGCTTGAAAGATGTGAGCTTTTAGTAATCCCAGATCTCTTTGGCCAACACAGACAGAGACCAATCCGTAATCCCCTCCCTGATTTGATCATGTTTTTTCAGGTGAGACCAGGCTTAATTGTAGTGAAACACATACTGTACATTCTGGTCTGCCTTTTTTGTGAACTTTTAGTTTTTGTGGGTTGTAAATATTATCATTTTTTGCCCTAAATTGTTCATCTCTGCCTTTCCAAATTCTGTTCTGGAGGCACATTGCAAAGATTCACCATTGTTAACTCAAACCAGGGTTCAGTCGACAGCAAGACAGTGGTGCTGTCACTCCACCTTCTCCTGGCATCTATTAAAATCAGGGACTTTTGCGATTAACAAATATTTTTTTTTATAAACCCCCTATTTTGTGCTGGATGTGTAAAATGTTCTTTATATGTGCATAATCTACAATTAGAACCACAATGAAACCTCAGTTACTATTAAACTGCAAGTTTGAAAGTGAGTGTTTTTCATTTAATGGGAACGAATTAGCAAATACCTGCCATAGTACACCATTTTTGGGGTCCCTTTTTGGCTCGACAGTACCACTTTTACAATGAGTAGGCTAAAATAGCTGACTGCATCTTTAATATGAATCCATGTACTCAAAAAATGTATCTGCCCCGATAAAGTTATGTTAATGAGAAACTCGCACAAATTCTCACCTGAAGACATGTTTTTAAGATATGTAGGGACAGTGCAAAGGCTTATCATGGGTAGAGTGTGACCCTACAATAACTTGAAAGCAGCTTTCATTTCTCTTTCAACTGGGCCCTAAGCCTCACAGGAAGAGCAACAGTGTTACAGGACAACAAGATCTCATTGATTGACTTATTCTGAACATTTTCAGCATTTGGCCAGAAAATCCATGGTTAAGTTTAAGAATTTATTCTGATTGGTTAAGTGTTAATGTTTGGTATAGGGTTTAAACAGATTTTCAAGGTTAAGTGTAGGAATTCTGACTGGGTAATGTAAGGACTTAGGTTTGATATATTGTTAAAGTTAAAGTTGAGGTACATACATTTTTTGCATTAACACATCGCTACTCTATTAATCTGGATCCTGGATGAATTCCTACCATATCAGATGGTCCCAGGCCCGCATCTGAAAAACCTCTGTATACCGTGTACTGCACCTATGGAAAAAAGTGGTCGGCTCTCGCAGTGGCGGGAAACGTTATCCTGCACACAGGAAGTGATGCGTTTGACGTATCAAGCTGAGGCTGGGCAAAACAAGGAAGTGGCTACTCTTTTGTGTATGAAGAGGCGAGAGATGCTAGCCAATTTTATTAAAAAAATGGAAGAAGTTCAGAATGTAACGGTACCTAAGAAAATACGGTTTGGATCAAAAGAAAGCAAATCTGGTAAAAGAGAGGCAGATAGACGCCGTTCAGAGTGAACATTAGTGCAGTTGCCTATCCACTATGGATGGAACTCATGGAGCAAAATGCATTAAACTTCGATGCTGATGTGATAATTCTTCTGTTACATTAGTAAGTGAAGTTAGCTAAAATGCTAGCTACCTATCTAACCTCACACTGTTGTTAGTAACTGCCCTATACAGCTCTGGAAAAAATTAAGAGACCTCTGGACCTTTTTCTTTCCTTTCCAAAAAAGTTGAAAAGGAAAGTTTTGAGTGAGGAACAGAAGCGTTCAATTTGCAGTGGTCTCTTAATTTTAACCCTTCTGTTCCTCACTCAAAACCTTCCTTTTCGACTTTTTGGAAAGGAAAGAAAAAGTTTCAGTGGTCTCATTTTCCAGAGCTGGATATTGGTGTTAATGTGGCTTGCTATACAGGCAGAGCAGACATGGCGATAGTTACTGACTGTACATCTATCCAGCAGACATTGTTCGCAAGTTTTGCTACTACTACCAGCTTCTAATAACGTCAGCTTGCCAGCAAGGACAATGTTAGCTGCCTAGAATAACCTCATACTGTTGTTAGTAATTGGCTATAACTAATTACCAGGCAAAAACGATTGGCCAATTTGGTTAACTAGCTAACTTTCTGTGGATAAAGAGGCGAGCTGCCGTCTGTACATGCTGTTTGCTTTGTTTACTAGCCCAGCTAGTAGTACTGTAATTGGAAAACAATACCAGTGTACTACGAGTTTAGACTCGTAGCTGGCTATTCTCACGTTTCCTATGTACAGTATGCTACACAGATACATTTCTGCAGGTCGCCGCCTGTAGCTGTCTGTTCGTGCTGTTTGCCTTGTTTACTAGCCCAGCTAGTAGTACTGTAATCGGAAAGTTTAGACTAGTAGCTGGCTATTCTCATGCTTTCGTATGTATGCTACATCAGATACATTTTGTTTAATTAATTTTACTATATAATTAAAATAATCGTATGTCAACTCACCGGGTCGATAGAGATTTTTTTTTAGATGAGCTGAATAAAGTGCACAGATAACATGTGGGGCTTTAAGAGTGAACTAATGAACTGAGACAAGATTTCTGGGAAAATGAGGTGGAAATACTTCTTGTTTTGAAAGTTACATCCTTCAGCTTTAAATGCCCAGATTCCAATATTAGAATCTGCAAATCAGATTAATTTTTATAGATTCTATGAAACATCACCCTTACTTAAATTGTGAATAAAATAGTATTCCTTCCAAAACATTCTGCTTCAATACTCTATGTTAAAAAGCAGTTTTCTTTATTGGAAAGGAATGGGCTTAACCCAGCAGAATAATATGGGTGTGTGCAGGTCAGTCAAAATATTATTGCTCATAAGCTGCTGATTGCTTCTCAGGAGGTCTGTTTGATGTATTGTTTTTCAAGTGTTTCTTTTTTCTACAACTTATCTGCTAATTGTTATTAAAATATTTGTTTATTTTGTTAATTCACTGACATTGTAAGTAATTATAGGTCGTTATTCATAGACATCTAGAACTGGGCAGTTACTTTAAATTTTAAATAGAGCAGAGAGCACCGATCATTTTATGACTTTATGTGTGTAGTTTCATTGCAGTTTAATTAGTTGAACAGAATTCTACAGCAGGGAGCATACGTGAGTCTGTCTCAGGCTATTGTGAAATCTTACATGAAAAAAACAAAGAAGCAGATGTTTTAAAAATGATTTATTCCACTATATTTTCATGAATGCCAGCATTCTTAAAGGTCAGAAGCAGAATATATCAGTATTCCATGTTAATATCGCTAGGCAGCTAATTTAGAAAGGGGAAATAAGAACCCTATGCCAGCTTGAGTATATTATTCCAGGGACCCAAGCAGAGTCAAGGGAGAAAATACATTGGGTTACGGAGGTACACTATATTCCTCAGTGAACCCATCATTACCATGAGCAATGGTAGGAGTCACTGGCCATTACCGTAGCCATCCACTGTCATAAGAAGCACATTTCTTGTGTGAGGCAATGGGAGTTTGTCGCTGCATGCTGAATGTGTCCTCTGTTTTTCCTCATATCACCATGCTCACTAGCTGGGTGCTGCATCTTCAGAGGAAAATACTTGTCAATAGTTTTTTTCTGGAACAGATCAATAGAGGTTTTCAGGCGCTCCAAAACTTGTGAAAAGGATCAATAAAATATGATGACAGGGATGGCGTTCTATGTCCTTACAAATTGCTCTAATGATTTCTTTCACTGTAAGTTAGGATTTACCAAGCAGATTTCAGTATGACTGAAGTGAACCCCAGAGTGGCAGCTATTGTTGGGAAATTCTACAATCTTCCTCTGGCAGGAAGAAGACAGCCTGATTTGCCTTTTGAATATGGGCAAGTAGGGATTTGGATTTGTCCCATCATAAAGGTTTTAGGATAATTGAATATGCATCACTGAAATCCTATGAGTGGACTAGCTATCATAGCCTGTGAAATTATATTATCCTCAACCACAGACAAATATGGAATCAGTATTCTACATTTATGCAAATAGACTACGGCATATTTAAACAAATAAGGTGAATGGCAGCAATTAAAAATGACTTTGGTTCAAGCCATAAGCTGTTTGCTAAGACTGGAAAAATCCATAGGACGCTTCCATCATCTTAAGAATATATTCTTATTGATAATGAATGTGTGATGGATTTGAGATTCTCTACAGCTTAAAACCCCTCAGGCAGTCAACGCCAAATCCCCTACAAAGGAGGCCTGATTGTGTGTGCCACTCTGGCCATGCGTAACACTGTCAGAGCAAATGAAGTCAAACAGAGTCTTAATTACCACGATAAGTTGTTGCCCTCCAGCAAACCATTGCACACTAAACAGCTGGTAAGAATTTTTATTACTTGATGAATGCATAATTGGTTGGGTGACTGTCAAATATCACCATTCTTGAAGAACAGTTCAATGGCTTCCTGCTGCGAATGTGAATCATTTCAACTCCAAGCAAGAGCACTGTTGTGTTGTGTTTGTGGATTTACTGTACAATTCTATGGCTTGTGAAACACTCTCACAATTAATTCATCAACTTTATTCCAGCTATAGATTTATGTTTGACAATATTATTTATATATATTTATATAATATATGTATATAGTAATATAATTTGTTGTAATAAAGAGTTAGGCCTACTTCGTCTTTGATTTACATGAAACATGTCTATCGTATGTTGATCTTTGGCAGCCTATGATTTAAGAAATGTTGGAGGACGAATGACTTGCCATATTCACACAAATGACAAAACTAAAAGAAATGACAAATTAATTTAACCTAGAACATTTATCAAAGGCATTCATGATGAGACCTTATGGGAAATGGAACAAGGCCAATTCGTAAAGGGAGTAGCAGTGTGCCGGACAGGCTCAACGTGGATGGATGGGTACAATCGCACCAATGTGTAATTAAGATTGAATTTGGTGTGTTATTGCTGGGTTTGAAAAAGTAGAGTGGGTCTGCTCCAGCTGAAATGGGTTTATGCCAAGTGTGTGACAGGGTTTTAACTCTGAATGCTGATTTGCTGAATGTCATTGTATATGTAAGCCGTAAGGCACAAGGACGTGTGGTATATGACAAAAATACCATGGCTAAGAGTTGTTCTTAGGCTCAACGCATCATGGAGTGCGTGGACACAGCTCTTGGTCGTGATACATTGTCAGGATACTACAACACCCTGAGATGTCTTGTTGCTCTTTTAAACTGGTTATGAACACAGTTAGAGCAGGAAAAGGTGATGTGATATCACACTTGTGACATACGGTGTCGTATACACCAGTTGATTTGAATCCTTAATGCTGATTGGCTAATAGCCGTGGTATATACGACGTAGGCCATACCACAGGTATGACATCTCTCTTACTGCTTTAATTGTGTTGGTAACAGGTTTATATGAGCAAAAAGGCCTCTGTGTTTTTTTTTTTACTTATTTTGTCTTGCCAAAGAACAGCTTTAAGCTGTGGTGTATTGGCCATACCAAACGTCATCTTGTTCCTTATTGCTTACATATACCATGGCTAACAGCCAATCATCATTCAAAATTCAAAACCTTAATTTTACAACCCCGTTTCCAAAAAAGTTGAGATGCTGTGGAAAATGTAATGAGCGACGTATGTGGTGGTTTGGGAAACAGGCGTAAGTCTGTTATAATCAAGTCCATCTTAAGGCTCTGTGCATCGTTAAACCGTCGTTATTGGGAAACTGGGCCCAGATCAATTGGCAACAGGTCAGTAACATGATTGGGTATTAAAAGGTCATTCCAGGGAGGATGGGTCTGTCAGAAGCGAGGATGGGGAGGGGTTCACCACTCTGTGAAAAACTTTGCTGGAAAATAGTGAAACAATTTAAGAATTAGGTTCTCAACGTATAACTGCACAGTGTTTGGGGACCATCTACAGTACAAAATATCATTAAAAGATTCAGAGAATCTGGAGAAATGTCTGTATGCAAGGGACAAGGCCGAAAAACAATATTGGATGGCTGGGATCATCGGGCCCTCAGGCAGCACTGCATTAAAAACAGACACATTTCTGTAGTGGAAATCACTGCTTGGGCTCAGGAACACTTTCGAAAACCATTGTCTGTGAACACAGTACGTCGCCGCATCCACAAATACAAGTAAAAAAAACTGATGGCTTTTACTAATTTTGTTGGTAACCAGTTTATAATAGCAATAAAGGTACATCTAGGGTATGGTATGTATTATATATGCATCATATATTTCATATCACTGATTCTTGGGAGTTGAGACAAAACATGTCCTAATCCACAAATACTGCTTTATTGTAAAAATCTATAAATTTTCGATGATGAATGTGCATATTAACCGATCGGTATGTGTATACCGATAACATTGTTTTCACATTCTTTTCTTTTCAGAATTTCTATTTTATTTTATAGTGTTTGGTCTGTAATCAGGAAATCAGCTTGTCCTACGCAAGAGATCTCAATTTCAAACTAACCAAAACAGAGTTACTAATTTTTTTTACTATAATTATCAAATTAAAAATAAGTATAAGTAATATATTGAATAATGCATGAACTAAAGTTGACTCTATTTTTCATGGCTTTCAAATTGGCTCTTCAGTTTCCGTCAACACTTTCAGAATTTTACAGAATCGTGAATAAATCAGAAAATGGCATGGCCAGCTATGTCCCTGAGGAAACCCTTTTTGACTTCCTGTTTGTGCAGAAGGCAACGATACCACACATGTTCTGGTAAGTTTTCTACTTTTTTATACCAAAAATATTGATATCTCTTCGGTCACAGCTTTAATGCATTCTGGAATGGCTATCTTTCTGATCATTTCTGATAATTGGTAATATAAAAAGGGCCCCATAAAATACATTTGCATGATTTAACATAAGCCCCAGTTGTTATGTTGCATTGTTTTATGAGAATGGTGTACTGGGGTCAGTCTGAAAAATGTGCTTAGGTGTCCTTGTGCATAATAGGAATGCTCCCTCTAACTTTCCTGGTGTCCTGTTTGACCTTAGGAGGACTTGAGTGCTTGTACCATGCCTCTGGACTACCTGGCCCAAATGACTCGTAGCTGTCCCTGTCCAAAGTCCACCTGGATTATTGCAGATCAAGTCGCTGTCTGATGATTCCTCTGGCCACTGCCCACACCCCACCTGATTGTCCCTGTCCTGACATAGCTTCAATCCAGAACCTAAACTGTCCTATTCACGTGTACTATGCACACTCCATTAGAGGTCTTAATTGGATCTGAAATGTATATCCGAGCTGGACTCCAGGCATACACACTACTGATTCACATTATGAGTTGCTGTGATGAAATTCACGCAAGTTGGAACAGCCTGTGATCTCATTTGATTTTCGGTGAGAGTTTGTTATCCAGCCCTCAATCGGTTGGTGATTTTGGTTTCCATTGACCGTTGTTACGTCATTTTGTTCTCAACGAATAACAGAATGTACAGTAAAGATTTTGATCTTAAATATACAGTTAGGTCCAGACATATTTGGACACTGGCACAATTTTCATAATTTTGGCTCTGTACACCACCACAATGGATTTGAAATGAAACAACAGAGATGCATTTGAAGTGTAGCCTTTCAGCTTTAATTCAAGGGGTTGAACGGAAATATTGCATGAAACGTTTAGGAATTGCAACCATTTCCATACACAGTTCCCTTATTTCAGGGCCTCAAATGTAATTAGACAAATTAACATAAACATGAATAAAATGTTCTTTTTTAATACTTTGTCAAAAATCCTTTGCAGTCAATGACTGCTTGAAGTCTGGAACACATGGACATCACCAAACGTTGGGTTTCCTCGTTTGTGATGCTTTGCCAGGACCTTTCCTGCAGCTGTCATCAGTTGTTGTTTTTTCGTGGGTCTTTCTGCCTTAAGTGTTGTCTTTAGCAAGTGAAATGCATGCTCGATCGGGTTGAGATCAGGTGATTGACTCGGCCATTGCAGAATATTCCACTTCTTTGCCTTAAAAAACTGCTGGGTTGCTTTCGCAGTATGTTTTGGGTCATTGTCCATCTGTAAAGTGAAGCACCGTCCAATCAACTTCACTGAATTTGACTGAATCTGAGCAGACAATATATCCCTATACACTTCAGAATTCATCCGGCTGCTTCTGTCTTCTGTCAAATCATCAAAAAACACTAGTGACCCAGTGCCATTGGACGCCATGCATGCCCATGCCATCACACTGCCTCCACCGTGTTTTACCGATGATGTGTTGCTTTTTGCGTTTATTGCATTACTACATTTTACTCTTATTGCATTATTCACCATTCTGAACTGCAATTCATTTTTTCTCACTGATAATCATACACATACAGTCATACTGTATAAAAAATGAAGGCCCCCTAGAAAGTTGTCTCAGGGGTCTTATTTGGTCCAGACATGGTCTTGTAAGCTAAATTCAAATCATATTCATTGATAAAGGTAGCCCAATTGAATAAATCACACAAAAAAGTAAACTTTGAAACCATTTATGTAATTGAAATAAACAGAAATGCATGAAAAAGTTAGTACACCTCTAACTTCACCATCACATACAATGGCTAAAATTAGAATCAGTTGCACCAAAAAGATGTCCTATATAGTGTAAAAGAAAATAATTGGTATTGGGTCCCATGTTCTTTCGAGGTCTTTTTAATGTTTACATGCGCATGGGTCAGTCGAAATACAGATACCTACGTATGACCGCACTCCAAATAATCAAAGAATCTAGGTACAACAGGCTCATATTACTTACAGAACAAAGAACAGATACAAGGCTATGCTTAGGGCAAACCAAGATCTCTTTACCAGATTAACAGAAAGCCTCACGATCTGTTAACTACCTGTTCACTGACCCAGATCACAGCATACTAAATGACACTGCAATAGATGGGTGGTCGTCCCACCTACTTCAGGCCGAGAGCTGACCGAAAAATGATCATAGAAGTCTCTAAGAAGCCCAGTGTAACATCAAGGGATCTACAGGCCACTCTTTGCGCAATCAACCTGGAGGTGCTTGAGTCAACTGTCAGAAAGAGATTGCACATCTGGCAAAAACAAGGTACCACTCATCCCCTGGCACAAATACCATCCCAATGGCATCATTCTATGGGGATGCTTCTCAGTGGCAGGCACTGGGAGACTGGTCAGGATTAGGGGAAAGATGCAAAACACAGAGAGAACCTTAAAGAAAACAGGGTTCAGAGTGCAGGGGACCCTAGTCCGAAGCGCAGATTCATATTTTGGCATATTTTGGCATATTTTGGCGACAACAGCCCGAATCACACAACTAAGACAATGCTGTAATGGCTTTGGGAATAATCTGAATTCCCATCAGTAGTCCAGTCAAAGCAAAGACATGAACCCCATTGAATAATAGTGTTGAGACTTGAAGAATTCAGTTCCCTGTTGCTACCCATCCAATCTGATAGAGCTTGAGAGGATCTATAAGGAAGAATGGGAGAAACTGCCCAAATCCAGGGGTGAAAAGCAAGTAGACGCATACCAAAGAAGAAGTAATTTAGTGGACACTAATTCAAAATGACTTACAGTTTTGAGAGCATATATTTTCATGCTTTTTTGTACCGGGCCAATGATTCCCAATGATAAAAATCAAACCCACTATCCTGGCTTTGCTCCATGCTCTTAACAAATGAGCTACAGTGCACCTAATACTATAGAGTTTTTTTTTTTCTTGGCCACTTGGGTGAAACGGTGACAATTTAGGAAACCTAAACTTCCTAAAAGTCTCCCAGAGAATAAGAACATAGTTTTGTTTTCTATGATCCTCTATAAGCTGGCCCAGAGGCTGGCCACAGCACATTCAAAGCTAGAACAGTAGACTTTCTTTGAAGATTTCACTATAATACAATGGCCAGCTAGTATGGGTAAACAGATTTCATTGGAAATTTCTGGGAAAAAGGACATTTACCAGTAGTAACAATAGATTTCCATGCACTGGTAATAATGGTCAGTTGTTGGACTCAGGCATGATAAGGTTGAGAAGAATTTATGTTTGCCTGGTTGCTTTTACATTCTGATTGATCGATTTATTGAGAAGTTGGTTAATTGATTGGAAAAATATACAGCTCAGTAGGCAGCATGTTAAAGTAAAATATACTTGTTTTCAATATGCTCCCTGATCGAATAGCCCCCCCCCCCGTCAAGTAGTAAAAAGAACCTATAGCAGTGGTGGACTTGGTGGACTTGTTTGCCTTTGGGGCACTTCATTAAAGGTTTCAACATTGTAAACGATGTTTCCTCAACTCAACTGAACAAGGCAGATTAATTCAAACAAATCCAGGCTATTATTGAATTCATTTGTTCTTCAATTTGTTTATGTATGAAAAAGCTTAACAGTAAGACCAGACACACCAAAACATTTTATTTCACCCCATAATTTGTCTTAAATATATTCTCTTCCATATGAGGCTGAAGGAGGCAGTTGGTAGTTGAGGATGATTTGGTAGCTAGATCACCGACAGTTATGATAAAGCCTGTTTGTGTTCCAGTGGTTGGAGTTGCATGGTGGTGTTTGTTGTTGGGGTTGTTTGGAGTACGTGTTGGGTGTAAATCGTTGTTTAGAGTACGTGTTGGCTGTTGGTAGTTGTTTAGGGAACCTGTTAGTGGTTGTTAATGGTTATTTGTGGAAACTGTTAGTGGTTGTTAGGTGTTGTTTGGGGAACCTATGAATGGTTGTTAGGTGTTGTTTGGGGAACCTGTTAGTGGTTGTTAGGTGTTGTTTGGGGAACCTGTTAGTGGTTGTTAGTAGTTGTTTGGGGAACCTATAAATGGTTGTTAGGTGTTGTTTGGGGAACCTGTTAGTGGTTTTTAGGTGTTGTTTGGGGAACCTATAAATGGTTGTTAGTAGTTGTTTGGGGAACCTATAAATGGTTGTTAGTAGTTGTTTGGGGATCCTGTAAATGGTTGTTAGGTGTTGTTTGGGGAACCTATAAATGGTTGTTAGGTGTTGTTTGGAAAAATTGTCTGTGGTTGTTTGTGTTCTTATCCTAAGCCACACCGTGACTAGGAATAATGAAGTCTCGATTTGGGGCTCTTGTAAGCACACCACAGTAGTCCTGCTTAAGAGAACCTACAGCAGTGGTGGACTTGGTGGACATCGTTGCCCTGGGTGCACTTCATTAAGGTTTCAACATTGTTTATGATGTTTCGATTTGGGGCACCCTAGAGCAATAAGCACACAGTTGCCCCACTCAGAGTCTTTTTATTTTTATCCGATGTCTTCTACCTGTACTTAGGGTTCTAAAGTACCTCCTTGTCCTCCTATATATTTAAATATAGATCATTTATTTGATTAAGATGCGCTGACAGGAATACACATCTATCTCAGACAAAGCATCCGGGCAAGCAAAACAACACCTGTCTGAGTAAACGTGTGCACACATCGGTGCCGTAAAAATAACTTGACCCCCCATGGAAATCAAATGCAGATCCAGCTGATTTGTTCTGGTGCCGGACTTGGGTTAGATATGATCATTAAGTGCAAAAATATGCAAGTATAGACAAATCTGAATGAGGGCAAATCATTTTTAACTGCAATGTATTGTATGATGCTGGCAACTCTTCTACAATGTCTTACAACAGGATCATGTTTTTTCCCCCCATAGTAATGTATTATGTCTTGGAAGTCTGTTTTGAGACTTCTTCAGGCTCCATGATGACATCATAAGCCGTATTAAAAAATGTTTATTAAAAGGAGAAACAATTAGTTATGATGCTTTATATAGCTTTCCCTTAGGAAAGGAAATCAGACTTAAGACTTGTCTTAGTGTGGCCTTGGAAGTTTGTTCAGGAGTTGGCAAAGGAAAATACGTCACAGTTTTACTTTACAGTTCATAATGTTGGGAAACATGACTCCCACTCCTGATAAGTGACAGTTGGTGTTATTATAGGATCATTTTCAGTTTGAAATCCACAAAGTTATTTCCTTTGCTGTTTTACAATAGTTTTTCTCCCTTTTCTTCAGGGGACTAAGGTAAGGTATCATAAATACAATGTTGCCTCTGTTTTGTTTTCAACAAGCATACTGTGAACCAACATAGCGCTGTGTTATTAACGTGAAATCTTCAAGGGTATGCTTTTTATTCTACCTGATCTGCAGCCTGATAATGAAATATTCACTGTAGTGTACAATATCAACAGCACATAAATGAAGCGCACACTACCTTACAAAGAAGCCTGCATTCTCTGAACAGCGGGGAGAATACCTTATCAGGGAACATCATCTTTTCAAAAGCACGGAGCAGCGTGATAAACAAAATAGTGATATCTATTGATTGGATGGTTATCGACTGAGCTCCACATCTCCCCACAGGTTTTGGATTTTCTAATTTGCTGTGGTGGGCTCCCTGTCTATCCCACAACAGCCTTGCTGTGTTTCTGTTAGGATCAAAATGCAAAGCTATTACACACTGGAGGGTTTGTCTGAATCACACCGAATGGCTGTGAATTTTAAATGCAGGATTAGGGGCTTCTGAGAGAGAGGCACAGGGGAGCAGTGCAGTCAGTTGAGTGCTAATTTGATTTTTTTTTAACAAACATAACCCCAGCATTTCAGCTTTGGAAGCAGCCTCACCCAAATCACAGAGCGCCAGGATCAAATTTTCTTTCCAAAAGGAAATTATCTGACCGTGGTGAACAATCTGCTTTGCATGTAACAAAATTAGCCAACTGTTCACTATTGAAATGTTCATGGTGTAAAATGTCTTATTGTTCAGACTGACCAGTTAAAAGCCACAAACCCAAGTTTACAACTTATTTAAAACTCAGAATCCTTATTCCTTTCTGTTATCAACAGTTTAGATGAAATACATAATTGCAATTGCTCAATATATAATATCAATGACTCTTTGCTAAAATGCAAAAATACAATATTATCATGTGCAATGATTCTGAATTATGTACATTTTGAGATTAGATCTGAATGTCTATTTATTCCAAGGGGCAGTGCCGACATTTTCCTTTCTTTACAAAAGACAATTGTATTTCCACATGAGTTTCATGTCACACTCCGAAACGATGAAGAATGCCTGGACATTCTTCTTGCTTAGGTGCAATGGAACTGTTGGCCAACATCAGGACATGACAGTGTGATCTGAATATAATAGAGAAATTACTGTTCATTTGGGCTGTGTTTGTTTATATCTTCAAATTACTTTTCGGGGGAAAGAAATGATCAAACATATATATTTTTGTTAGTTTCATTAAATTAACACACAGACTGGGATTTATTAGACTTTGAGTGATGATTAAAAAATCCAATTATAAAGACTACATGGGGCCTTTATTGTACCACTGCACATACCCTGTAATTCATGTTCCATGGACTATAAAGCATGTGGGTGTGAGCATACTATCATTTTTAGTGTTAACAAAACAATTTCATCATGACTGTTTTCCCAGGTGGAGAGTTTTATGAAACATCCCCTTATGAACCTGTGATGCCTGTGCGGCACCCTGATGCACTACGTCTCGCTTCCATTATCTCAGGTAGGAGTGACCAATTTATTTTACTTTCACAATGGCTGTGCTATTCGAAAAACTATACGTTTATATATGAGATGTGATAAATACAACTTTAACGGTTATACACTGATACTCTTAAAGATATATTATTAAAACAAAGAACAATTATTTCCTTTCCTTCATGAAACCAAAGTAATCGTTAGTTTTAGACAAACACTATGTGCTTATCTGTGGGTTAAGGGCTGTGGACCTTTCTCTAAAATTCAACTGTACCTGTCAGGAATTGCGTTAATATACAACTGATTTAAAAAAACGCGAGTACGTTCAGTGTAAACTTAAATCGGTGGAATTATGTTCGGTATCAACATATCCCCAGTGCTATTGGTCCTTAGTGACTTGCTATTATATTGCTTCTTAATGTTTCGCTATTTTGTTAACGCAATTGATTCAAAATGAAAATCCCCTCAGTACGAAAAACATTTACGGTTAACGGTTAAAGTTAATTTAGTGTTAAGATTAGGCATCACAGTACTGGCATTAGGGTTAGGTTATGGTTAAGGTTAGGCATCACCATACTGTTAGGGTTAGGATCAAGGTTAAGGGTAAGGTTACAAAAACAGGAAAAGGCCTGTCTAAACAACACCACAACAAAAAATGTTTCGCCTCTCGTTGTTATCGAACTCACTACCATCAGACTGAAAGTCGATTGCAGATACACCCACCCACCATCCCCGACCACAATGCCCTTGCAAACAGCCACACTATTTAATGATTAATACATTCATAACTAGCCCTGGCGGCTGGTTTCTGATGGTAGGTGAATGGCACTTTTTCATATGTTGACACTGAATGTAATCACAAATCATTAAGGACCAATATGTTGGGATATGTTGACTGGGATATGACTGGGATATGTTGATAGCGAAAACAATTCTACCGATTTATGTTCATACTGAACATACTTTTCACATTAGTTGTATATTAACGTAATTCCTGCAACACTGGGTGGCTCCAGTTATGTTATTTATGGAAAATAGTTCTGTCCATTTAGGGGACCACTTTTGGCTCACCAGTCCCAAAGGCAAAAGTTCCATACTGACTCTTTAAAGTTATTTGTTCACAAAAGGGATCTTGCTTACGTAAACCCATACATTTCCCTCCATATTCCCATCTATTGATTTTCCTTTCAGTTTGATTTCCTATTTGTTTACTAATTAAACAACAAGTATTCAGGAAGGGAACTATTGCTCACATTTAATTTACTGGTCATTACTGAGAATGCATTACTAATCAATGCAGATCTTATTATATGGCACAGTTACACTGGCTATCATAAAAAAAAAAAAACTGTGAGATTGGACAACTGGAGGGTCATTGTCACTGCTATAGTCAATATAGGCTTGTCACCTATATATATATATATATATATATATATATATATATATATATGTTTTTATCCCATTTCCTACATGTATTGCCAGAGGATGATTCAACCTCTTTTGCCAAAAGCAGTATACGGCAGTGATGCCACATTTGCTTTTCTTTCTGATGCATCATGCTTTGCTTTGTATCTTGGAAACACAAGAAAGACATTTAGCTTGATGTCTGTAAATGACCCAGTGGTTTGAAAATATACTTTTTTGCTCAATCAAAATGGAGAGCACTTGTTTAATTGAAAGTGTTTTTACACTTGATTTAATGTTCTCTCCAAAATGTTTGTGTTGTGAAGATGGCAATCTGCTTTTCTTTACTATAGTGAATTTGAATCAGGCTAAGAATATCTTATAATATCTGAGCAATTTGGTTTAGCTCATTTAAAAGATGATAAATTGTAGCTTGGACTCATTATTATGTCAATTTTTTGCTAGAACTGTTTCCTAGACTATTTTAAAGGTGAAATCTGTAATTTGCTATCCTAAATCCATTTAGCCTCTAGCCTTACTCATTATTTAACATTTCAGAGGACAGAAACATTGATTGTGGTGGTGAGAAAAGCCCATAGGCAAACAGATAAGTAATTACACAGTTCTTCTCTGAAATACTTTGATTTCCACTGCACAAAAGTGTGCTAAATCACTTTAAAACGGCAAACTCAACCAAAGCTCAAGGATTGTGATATCTTGCTGTGTTGATGAGGATGGAAAAAACTGTCTCTAGGAGGAAGGTTGGAAAATTGAAAAATAATCTCCACAACTTCAAGTGTTTATAGTGAACGAGATAAGGGCATCATTGATGGGAGGAAAAACTCCACAGTATCTCGAAATGCACACAGAGGTTACAAAGCAACTGTGAGAGCACAGTGAGAGCAACTGTGAGAGCACAGAGTCCAACTTTTACAAGTCCACCATTTTCTTACTTCACCCAGTCTCTCCAGGAATCAGTGATGCTATGGGAGCAGTTTACAAAAACTACCATTCCATGCATATTATGCCAGGACTTTAATATTTGACCAATCACAGCACATGAACAGGTTTGTAGTCACATTATTATTGGATAAAACTCATCCATTGATGCAGTACAAGACCATGGATCACAATTTCATCCAGGCCTTAATCACTACATATTTCAATGAACCTTCAATGAAGCCAAGGCCAGAAAATTTTTTTTACCTGTCAGCACATTTTCATTGGAAATATAACCAACTCATTGCATATTGCCATGCAAAATGTTGTAACTGCCACAGTAAAATCAACCCCACAGATATCACAAAACAATCCAGTGGAATCTGGGAGGGACTGTTAAATGTGTACAAGTTAAAAGTCTTCTGTTAGGTATTTTGATGGATGTTGGTTAGCACAGCAGTTCCCAACCGTTTCCCTTCGGACCCCCAATTTGCAGTCAGAAGCTCTTCAGGACCATGATTCAAAGAGGGGATTTTTTTTTCACATGAAATATCTTGCATCTCAAATTTACACTTGTTTTTATCAGTCACAAGTAAGAGATAATGGCCAACAAAATTACAAAAACTGTGGTTTGTCAATATTTGTGTACAATAATTTATAATGTGTACAATAATTTATAATTTTTAATATTTGTTTATATTTGGAAGATGAAAATCAATGCAAAAGATCTACTTAACAGCTGACCACCTGTAATACCTCTGCAGACCACAGGTTGAAAACCGCTGGGTTAACACATTTTTTTCCCTCAGCCAATTGGTCCTTCATCACAGCCAGAACAAATTTAAATGCTGTATTATTATGTATCCCGTAGCATAAAAAGATATAATTGACTGTTAGTTATATTTTGTTTCACACAAATTATTCCATCCTCATGAGCCAATGGTGAGCTAATTCACTTATTAAGAGCGGAGGTCAGGACAAAAAAGCAGCATGCACAAACCCCTCTAGGAATTCACTTTGACACCCCTTAGTTAGACCCTCTAACATTCCCTGCTAAGCCTCTCACCTCTCCGGTCTGCGTGCCTACCGTCCAATTAAATGGAGAAACCTATTTCTACGGCTGGGGAAAAAGGACTCGGGTAACAGTCGTGCTCAGCATGCAGCTCAGCGCTGGACATTCTCACCTTGCCCTGGTAACAATCAACGTTCCACTCTCAAAGACAATGTAACCCCGCCGTGTGCCAGCGCACTGCTGTTGTTCCACGGCTGCACTACGCAGGCTTATGATCCATTCACATATACAATTAGCTTGGAGTTAGTTGTCTGTTGGTTCTCTCCACAGACACTTAATGAGTGTTGGGTCTAAGGGTAACATATTCGTTGTTTGTGCAGTCAGCATTCTTCTAACAAGGTGGCATTAAACAGAATACTGAATAATCCTACCGACATGTCCATGGCAATGCTCATTAGTTGTTTTCATTGGCACAATTAGACATTCTACAGTGATGTTGTGGGAATTTGTGAAGCAATGCCAGCATATTGATATACAGTAGAGTTGAATCAACTTGTTTCCACATTTCTGCTGCAATGTTATTTGTCTGAGGTTTGATATGCGTGATTGCCAAACATGATTAACTTGGAAGAATTGTATCGCATAACGGCTGAAATCATCAATTGCAATCTGAACACTAAATATAAAGGGATGTTGCACCATAGAAGGAAGCGTTTGGAAAAACACTGGCATTGGCTGTTCACAACCTACTCAAGAGTTTTACAATATGTTCACATTCCATAGATATTTTAATAAATCAAACCATCAACACTCATACTCAGTGGTGTCTTTCACTTTTACTTGACATATTTGACAAACATGTTGGGTTTAGTCTAATTTACAAAACAAATTCTAAACTAGTAAGTAACTAACTTATATTAAATCTAATGAAACAGCTTTCTTACTAATACCATAACCGTATCCCAAATATGTGCACTCAAGCTTACTGTAGGGAAATGCAGTGTGGAGCTTTGGCATTCCCTAACCAAAGCCAACCCCGTTGTGACAGAAGCCTGAGCTAATGACTGATGAACTCTTTGACATGGACATGCATTGACATGCTCCCAGGGGTAAGGACTAAAGACTTTCTAACAAGCTCCTGCACATTCACCAAGGGCCATATTAAATCCACATTTTGGCACCAATCCTAATTATAGTGAGCATACCTGAAGCTAAGAGCCCCACTCTAACCTGACTGAACTCCTGCTCCCCAGAGTCCAGCGTGATATATGAAATGCAGGATTCAAATGAGGAAGAGAGAGCAATTACTGTGGAACGAAGATCCCTTACTATGAAAAATGCCTAAATTCAGATCCCTTGCCTTACCCATAATGACTGCATTGTGCTTTTCAGAAGATAGCTACCACATAGTTTTAATCTATGAGCACTGTGGACAAGCCCCCTATTAAAATCCTGTTTATAGTCGAATCCAACAGTGGGGTTATCGGAAAGGATGACCATTCCTTAATTTACAATGGTTTACATTTGGCTTTTACAATAGCTTGCATTTACAATGGCTCACAATTTGAGAGCTTTGCCTTTCTAGGATGGGTGAAGAAACACTGGTAGCCTATACCTTTTTACCGGCATTAGAAACACAACTCTGATTTGCAACCAAAGATCAACAGGGCTTTTTTTTTATAACATAGTTACTGAAAACCAAGGTTCATTTTCTATGCAGCAACATGCAGTAGAACAGTTGTCCCTCAGTGATCACTGAATACACTGTAATTTTCGGGTCACCGCCCTCTATTTGTAATTGTTTAATACAGCGGGGCTCGGCGTAAGGGTGTTGTGATGTTGAGGCCATTGATGTTTCTAAGACTGGTGGTATCCATTCTGTGGGACCTAGAAAAATGTTAGAATCGTGTGATCATTAGAGCCTATGTGAAGGGCTGATTGTGATAATGAACTGGCGGGTTACTTGAAAACCCTTGAGCAGGTACATAAGTGGTGGTCCAATCTCTTGGCAGGAGACCGTGCATTGTTCGGTGATGACCTGCTTTATTCAACAAGGCCTCTGATTTCAAAGAACTTTCCATTGTTGCCTGTTGCCTATCACCCATCATACATTAGCGAGAAGTGTATAGTCAAAACCTTTTATATTCCACTTGGAAAAATCAATTATTATCCCATAACACAATATGTTTTCCATCCATCTTCTCTCTTCCTGTTTATACTTACAGTATACCTATACTAAGCCATCAAGGGCCTTCGTGTCTGGGAGCCACAGGATATCTCTTTGCTTTGATCGCCGAATTCAATCTTTTCTTCTAATCAGAAATAGTAAAACCTCACACCACTGCACTGCTTGGTCAGATAAATCTTTATACCTCGTCTCTCTCTTGTTTCGTTTTCACCCTACACCCTCTGTGCCCCACATTAGAGGCTGCAGATGGCCAGAGGAGATTTAGAAGCTGCAATCCATCACTGTTATGTGTAGGGCCTTTGGACATCCCCCCAAACCACCCCTCCAGCTGGACTGGCCTGGTTCTGGACCGCTTTGGCCAGGTTTGGCCAAGTTTGGCCTCATTCCCTGCTGCTAATGTCAGCTTCCCTTTGAAGTCCAATCACAGATCATCCCACAGCCCCTTAGCTTGCATGTTGTCCTCCTCTGGGATAGGCTTGTTGATGGAGAGATAAAGACAAAACTGACAAAGACCTGGAAAGGCAACAATGTTTTCCAATCTTGAAAACATTTAATTCATATTTTCACTCACACCCTTCGGCAGATACTTCCAAATGTGGGCAATATGTGAAAAAAATAGACTGTGATGTATTGCTTGAGCAATAATAACAAATGTTTGGTATTATTAACATTTACTACTACAAGTTGTACTGTTAATCACATCAATTGTCTCCAATGTTTGCTAATTTGGATTAACAATAATCCAAATTAGCAAACATATTTAATTTCAAATGTCATGTATTGTCAGTTATAACCTAGGCCTACTTACTGTTATAAACAAAATCAACAAAATGCCTGTGTTAAGTGATTGGCATGGGCGTTGTCGATCATTTTCCATTCATTATCCTAGCTCTGGTGTGTGGTTGAAAAAGAAAAAGAACTTTTTTTTTGCCTGTGTATGTGTGTGCGTATGTGTGTGTGTGTGTGTGTGTGTGTGTGATGTCCATTCTGTGTATGACACTTCCCGGATTGATCATCTGATGATGCACCACTTCCAGACAACTATACAGCTGTTCAGCTAGTCCATCAGAAAAGCTTTTCCTCAATGCTGCGTGATAGACACCGAGTGAGATTGGTTCTGTTGAATAAGAGATGAATCTCCCTGGATGTCACCAACCCAGCACGCCCTCAGAAATATAATTTTCTACATGAGCTAACTTTTCAAATACATCCTGAACACAAGGAAGGCTGAACATGACTAAATGTGAGACAGCAACAGCAGTGTGCACTGCCATTACAACCTGCATGCTGAGTATTCACACTTAATTAAATAATCAGTTTGCTGCATTGCTTGGTTACAGTGTGTGATTAGAGTAAGGAAAATAACTGGTTAATTACTGGCCAATTAAACAGTCTCATTGCCATGCCCTTGAACTTGTGTGTTTAATAACCATACTTAGGAACCAATTAGACGTCAGTTGTGTCAATTAGCAACAAGACATCTCTTTTACATTTAGCAAACAGAATCACAGTCTGTTTGGTGGTTTTGAGTTACAGTCGTACGTAATGGTCTTTCTTATTGGCGAGAAGATTAAGAGACATGCGAAGCAGTCAGATGAGCAGAATCAACCTGACACAGTGACTCAAAACTGTCCAAGTCAAAACTGAATGTAAAAGATGAATACTATACTTACTATCTCAATCCATACTATATTCATTCACATTTCACCCAAGGCCTCTCCAAATCAATTATTCAGTAAGAATGGATATGAGTGAGCTATACAAGTCTCAGGTGGCTTGGTGTTGGCTTGGAAAAAATAAAATATTGTATAACCCCCTGAATAGAGAGCACTAACACTCCCCATCGTTATGAAGTCCGCTCCCAGCACTCGCAAACATGACATCAGACGTTGCCATGAGTAGTCACAGTGTATGACCTTACTGTAATGTACAGTGGATATAAAAAGTCTACACACCCTCTGTTAAAATGCCAGGTTTTTGTGATGTAAAACAATGAGACAAAGATAAATCATGTCAGAACTTTTTCCCCCTTTAATGTGACCTATAACGTGAAAAATTCAATTGAAAAACAAACTGAAATCTTTGAGGGGGAAAAATAAAAAATAAAAAACTCACAATAACCTGGGTTGCATAAGTGTGCACACCCTTAAACTAATACTTTGTTGAAGCACCTTTAGATTTTATTACAGCACTCAGTCTTTTTGGGTAGGAGTCTATTAGCATGGTACATCTTGACGTGGCAATATTTTCCCACTCTTCTTTGCAGAAGTGCTCCAAATCTGTCAGATTGTGAGGACATCTCCTGTGCACAGCCCTCTTCAGATTACCCCACAGATGTTCAATTGGATTCAGGTCTGGGCTCTGGCGGGGCCATTCCAAAACGTTAATCTTCTTCTGGTGAAGCCATGCTTTTGTGGATTTGGATGTGTGCTTTGGGTCGCTGTCGTGCTGAAAGGTGAACTTCCTCTTCATCTTCAGCTTTCTAATGGACGCT
>JACXGI010000680.1:53177-79294 GCA_016801175.1 Esox masquinongy
TGGAACTGTTCATAATTCCCTCCACCCTGACTAAGGCCCCGGTTCCAGCTGAAGAAAAACAGCCCCAAAGCATGATGCTGCCACCACCATGCTTCACTGTGGGTATGGTGTTCTTTGGGTGATGTGCAGTGTTGTTTTTGTGCCAAACATACCTTTTGGAATTATGGCCAAAAAGTTCAACCTTGGTTTCATCAGACCACAACACATTTTCCCACATGCTTTTGGGGGACTTGATGTTTGTTTTTGCAAACTTCGGCCGGGCTTGGATGTTTTTCTTTGTAAGAAAAGGCTTCCATCTTGCCACCCTACCCCAAAGCCCATTCATATGAAAAATACGGGAGATTGTTGTCACATGTAGCACACAGCCAGTACTTGCCAGAAATTCCTGCAGTTCCTTTAATGTTGCTGTAGGCCTCTTGGAAGCCTCCCTGACCAGTTTTCATCTCGTCTTTTCATCAGTTTTGGAGGGACGTCCAGTTCTTGGTAATGTCTCTGTTGTGTCATATTTTCTCCAGTTGATGATGACTGTCTTCACTGTGTTCCATGGTATATCTAATGCTTTGGACATTCTTTCGTACCCTTCTCCTGACTGATATCTTTCAACAATGAGATCCTTCTGATGCTTTGGAAGCTCTCTGCGGACCATGGCTTTTGCTCTGAGATGCAACTAAGAAAATATCAGGAAAATCCTACTAGAACAGCTGAACTTTATTTGTGATTAATCAGAGTCACTTTAAATAATGGCAGGTGTGTAATGACTTCGTTTAACATGAGTTTGAATGTGATTAGTTAATTCTGAACACAGCCACATCCCCAGTTATAAGAGGGTGTGCACACTTATGCAACCAGGTTCTTGTAAGATTTTTATTTTTCATTTTTCCCCCTTTGAAGATTTCAGTTTGTTTTTCAATTGAATTGTTCACATTGTATGTCACATTAAAAGTGGAAAACGTTCTGACATGATTTATCTTTGTCTCATTCTTTTATATCACAAAAACCTGGCATTTGCACAGGGGTGTGTAGACTTTTTATATCCACTGTAGGTGTTATGTCAAGATGGTGCAAAAGAATTTTGTCAAGAACTAGTTGAAGAATTCTACATTAGATCAGACCCATTATAACAATACAACTGTGCAACAGAGAGTTGTGTCATTATTTGTTTTTATTGCCCCACGTCCTCGTTTCTCTGCAGGGATGCACACTGTTACCCCTAAAGCCAACACTTGCTCTGACCCCGGGAAGACTTGTAATCCATGCCTGGACGCAGCCAAAGCCTGCAACCTCAACAACACCTGCAAGAAACAGCGCTCCGCCTACATTGCCACTTGCAACAAAGGGGACCCGTGTAACCGCAAGCGCTGCCACAAGGCCCTGAGGCAGTTCCTGGACCGCGTGCCCACAGATTACAGCCACCAGCTGCTCTTCTGTCCCTGCCAGGACCTGGGCTGTGCGGAGCGGAGAAGGCAGACCATTGTGCCCTTCTGCTCCTTTGAGGACAAAGTCAAAACCAACTGCCTGGAGCTCAGGAAGACCTGCCGTCAAGACCCTCTCTGCAGGTGAGACATTTCGGTGTGAGGAATCACCTGTGTGTTAATGTGCGCTTGTGTCTGTGCATGTGTCCACTGGTGTGCACTTGCATGAGTACATCAGAGAGGCAGCTCCCTACTGAATTATTGCATCAAAATTACATGCATGCTACATGGAACAATGTTTTTGCTGCTGTCTCCTTCTACTGTAAGTTCCTAAAGTTTTTATTTCAATAGTGTAATTTTGCCAGGAAGTTTGGCCACACTGGGAGGTCTTATGGTTAGAGGTAGGATGACGACATGAGGCTAAATTGAAGGGACAGTATTCAATTTGGCTGAACAAAACATTAATGGATCACTTAGACTGTGTTTCTATTGGATTCAATTGACCCTATTCAATTCACAGCTACTTAACCATGACATGTTTCCTTGCAGTAGAGCCAAGTAATAAGGAAGACAGAAAGCTCAAAATCATTTTAATATCCAAAGTTATATGAATAAGTAGTTTGTCCAAAATACAATTAAATATGACTACTGTATATATACCAATAACAGCAAAAATGAAAAGCACTGATGTCAACATCTAGCATCAGCATATTTTTCATTATATTGTCCATCAAAACAGAATATTTTGTTTGTAGTTCTGATCTAGTTCTGACACACACACACACACACACACACACACACACGCACACATTTGTCCTTAACCCCTAACCCTAATCCTAACCTTAACCTAACATTATCCACAATAACCTAACATGTTTGTTTCATCTTGATCTACCCCTAACAAGGAACAGGAACCAACCTAACCTGTTATGCCTAAACCTAATAGTAAGCTCAATTCTAACAATAACCCTAATTGTAAGTTCTACCAAAGGCTGGACAAAAAACATGGTGGTGAGTGATTTGTCAGGGTACTCTATCTATGTTGAGCTAGTTAGGGACTATATGACATAGCTGTTAGCTTTGATATTTGAACCTGCAACGGTAGGATTATGGCCCACTTCACAACAGTGTAAACATTCAGTAAAAATATATATCATAGTCAAAGGGATGACAACAGGCAGCCCAAGGGCCGAATGCTTTATTCAGAACCTTTTGGATGGTTTTCAAACCATACCTCCTTTAGCTTAATATACTGTTAAAAATAAAACATGGCAATTTTTTACAGACTGTCATAGCCTCATTGGTGGGGGAGTCTTTAAGTCAAAAATAATTCAGCAAAAATATTGTTTAATTTACACATTTTATTTTATGGATTAAAAAGTAGTGTTTCTTATTAAGGTGTTCATTTATTTCAGTTATTTTCAAATGCAATATTTTTTAATAACATAGCTGTGTTTAATTTGCGTTCTCCATGTTATTATAATTATGTTTTGGCTCCCCGACAATCCGCTCCATCAATATTTGGCCCACTGTTTAGTTGCCTACCCCTGGATACACAGAGTGAAGCAAGAAATAGTTAAGTGATAACATCCTCTTGAAATAAGAAGCACTATAGTTAGGCTTCGTTTTTCCTATGTACTGATTTCCCAGATTGTGCTGTAATAAACTACAATATTTTACTGTCACTGTTTAAATGTCACTCTCTGTTTAACTGAGTGTAGGCTGCATCAACAGAAGTCTTCCCTCCACCTTTGACATAATACTGTGATAGAATTAGATTCACGGTTGAAGATGCACTATGAATGATATTCTGGCTGCTAGTATGTAGTAGTATTACTAGTAGTATTACAGGTTAGCGGTTCGGCTATATGGTTCAGATATACACAAGCTGTATATTAGGATGCAAAATGTTTTTTGTATGTATCTATGTACGTTACTGTTCAAAGGTTTGGGGTCATTTAGAAATGCCCTTGTTTTCCATGAAAACCTACATGAAATGAGTTGGAATAGGAAATATTGCAAAATGAATAGGAAGTATAGTCATTGACAAGGTTAGAAATAATGATTATTAACTGAAATAATGATTTTGTCCTTCAAACTTCGCTTTTGTCAAATTGTCCTCCATTTGCAGCAATTATAGCCTTGCAGACCTTTGGCATTCTACTTGTCATTTTGTACCTATAGCACCACCCACAAGTTGGATTGGCTTAATGGGCACTTCTTACGGTCAAGCTGCTCCCACAACAGCTCAATAGGGTTGAGATCCGGTGACTGTGCTGGCCACTCCTTTATAGATAGAATACCAGCTGACTGCTTCTTCCCTGTACAGTTCTTACATAGTTTGGAGCTGTGCTTTGGGTTATTGTTCTAGTGTAGGAGGAAATTTTCCCCTATCAAGCGCCATCCACAGGGTATGGCATGTTCAATGTTCTTCTTTGGGATCCAAACACCTCAAACTTTTGTCTGTCCATAACACTTGTTTTCCAATCTTCCTCTGTCTGTGTTCTTTTGCCCTGTCTGAGATATGGCTTTTTCTTTGCAACTCTGTCTAGAAGGCCAGCATTCCGGAGTCACCTCTTCACTGTTGATGTTGAGACTGGTGTTTTGGAGTACTATTTAATGAAGCTGCCAGTTGAGAACCTGTGAGGCATCTGTTTCTGAAATGTATTTGTCCTCCTGCTCAGTTGTGCACTGGGGCCTCCCACTCCTCTTTCTATTCTGGTTAGAGCCAGTTTGTGCTGTTCTGTGAAAGGAGTAGCACACAGCGTTATACAAAATCTTCTGTTTCTTGGCAATTTCTTGCATCGAATAGCCTTCATTTTTCAGAACAACAACAGACTGATGAGCTGTCCATTTTGAGCCTGTTATCGAACTCACAATTACTGACGCTCCAGATACTCAACTAGTCTAAAGAAGGCCAGTTTTATTGCTTCTTTAATCAGCCCAACAGTTTTCAGCTGTGCTAACATAATTGCAAAAGGGTTTTGTAATGATCTTACAATAATAAACTTGGATTAGCAAGCACAACGTGCCATTGGAACACAGTGATGGTTGTTGATAATTGGCGTCTGCACGCCTATTTAGATAATCCATTAAAATCAACCATGTTCATCTAGAATAGCCATTTCCAAAATTTAAATTGATCATTTTGATGTTATTTTAATGGACAAAAATGTGCTCTTCTTTCAAAGACAAGGACATTTCTAAGGGACCCAAACTTTTTAATGGTAGTGTCATACATATAATTCAATATGACGAAGGTCTCTATTTGCCTGTGGAGGAACGTTCCTCTTTGTCTAGTTTGTGTAATAACTGCAAATATTTGTGGAACATTTTTGTTTCAGCTCTTCTGCAGGCAAAGGTTTTGTATAAACTCTTTAAATAAACAAAGTATTTTGTTGATGGTTGGATGGGTTGGCGTGTTGTTTTACTCTGGAGTGTTACTTTGCGGAATGCCTCTGTGTTTACTTTATCTCAAGACTAATGTTACAAACAATTCCTAAATGTTCATTCTTCTTGCACACAGGTTAACAATTCACATTCTTCTTGAATAGAGGTTAACAATTCACATTCTACGTGAATAGTGGTCCCTGGTATCCAGCACTCAGTCATAATACAAAAAAGAGCAGATTCTTTGTGTAAAACTGTCAGTATGTTATTAGTTTGTGGACAGTCCATCGTCTCTACTTCAATTTATGATTGTATTCATAATGACATTGCAGTCTGCATGTGTAAAGTGTGGTCAGGTGAAGTTGATTTGGATGACCTTTTAATCTACCATGTGTCGGCTGTACACTTCCTTATTGAAACGCATGACATGGTCTCTGAGAGCTTATTATCTTCTTCTGTTGAATGCCCAGTGGAGGTCAATAGTGCAATATGTGGATACGAGATGGAAGTGGGTCAATATGACCATAACAAGCTCCTGGAGAAGTATCTCCTGGAGGAGTGTCTGAAATGCAAGAATGTGTCACTTAGATGGTAATTCAATTGGTCTGCTCTACAGAATATTCTCCTTAGTTATTTCAGCCTTAGCTGTCCAAATTAATTGGCCATACAGTAAAAGGTTCGGGCAGAGGCAAATCTGCCATCTGCCTCAATATCTCTTAGGTCATCTATACCATGACAGTGATTGGATCCATTTCATCAATATGCATTTTTATCTTACAAGTGAAGACTGCCTTCCCACTTATCCTACCCCCTCTCATTGACTGTCTCAGGCCCTTTGCACCTCCTCCTAGGATGGTAGGGGAGAGTCATTGAACTACTAGCATCCCAGATTTCTGCTGTCTCTAAACAGGCCGATACACGAGCAGCCCCATTTCATTTGAGAGTTGACGAGTGGGGATGGAGAATCGATCATTACGTAGCTACTGCAGGAGAGGTCAGTGGTCTGGTCACAGTGGTATGGATCAAGCATTGCTTCAGTGGCCAACGGACATCCAGTATCTGCAGAGTCGGATCGGCAGGGGAGCTAAGCAGAGCTGAAGAGCTTTTAAGAGGCACTAGTCATTGGCTGCTTCCATTCTCTCACACTTGGCTTAACTTTCGTTGCGGATGTTATTTCGTCAGCCAGCACAAACAGAGCATTCCTCCTGTTTTGGCTCGGCCTTGCTATTGGATACAGTGTTTAGCCAGTAGGGACTAAGTCCACTGAGTGACAACAGAGTTATATTTGGACGTGTGCTGTGTACACAATGTCCATAACTGTTGACCCTGTGCAGCTCAGTGAGTCTCATATGTACACTATTGACTGCACGAAGAATCAATGCAACACTTCTATCTTTGATTTATTTCCTCTGTTTTCTTTTGCTTTACTGTGTGATCTTTGATTGGGTTCTTTGGCCAATAGGTTTCAAAGCACAGAGCTGAGAGCCTATCGATCTCTGCACAGGTAACGTGACCCAGATACTGTAAATCTCTGAACTTTACTTATAATAAAGTAGCCCTCAGATCTCCATCTCATCCAAACATCGAAGCCAGCTCTGCTTTATCGGAAACAGAAGTTTCCAGTGAAGTGGAATCAAATGCTGGAATGGGAAGGGCGCTGGCCCAGCATTTCTACAGATTGTTTTAGATCTTCTTGGAACACTATGTGTACTGTAAGGACCTAATATACATATATTTTTCAGATTGTTAATTTTAAATAACTGATTAGTGGGCTGCCCAACAGCTACTTGTGTAAATTTCTTTAAGTTCCAATTTATATATTTATTTTATTATATATATATATATATATATATATATATATATATATATATATATATATACAGTATCTCACAAAAGTGAGTACACTCCTCACATTTTTGTAAATATTTGAGTATATCTTTTCATGTGACAACACTGAAGAAATGACACTTTGCTACAATGTAAAGTAGTGAGTGTACAGCTTGTATAACAGTGTACATTTGCTGTCCCCTCAAAATAATACAACACACAGCCATTAATGTCTAAACCGCTGGCAACAAAAGTGAGTACACCCCTAAGTGAAAATGTCCAAATTGGGCCCAAAGTGTCAATATTTTGTGTGGCCACCATCATTTTCCAGCACTGCCTTAATCCTCTTGGGCATGGAGTTCACTAGAGGTTCACAGGTTGCCACTGGAGTCCTCTTCCACTCCTCCATGATGACATCACGGAGCTGGTGGATGTTAGAGACCTTGCGCTTCTTTTGAGGATGCCCCACAGAGGCTCAATAGGGTTTAGGTCTGGAGACTTGCTTGGCCAGTCCATCACCTTTACCCTTAGCTTCTTTAGCAAGGCAGTGGTCGTCTTGGAGGTGTGTTTGGGGTCGTTATCATGTTGGAATACTGACCTGCGGCCCAGTCTCCGAAGGGAGGGGATCATGCTCTGCTTCAGTATGCCACAGTACATGTTGGCATTCATGGTTCCCTCAATGAACTGTAGCTCCCCAGTGCTGGCAACACTCATGCAGCCCCAGACCATGACACTCCCACCACCATGCTTGACTGTAGGCAAGACACACTTGTCTTTGTACTCCTCACCTGGTTGCCGCCACACACGCTTGACAACATCTGAACCAAATACGTTTATCTTGGTCTCATCAGACCACAGGACATGGTTCCAGTAATCCATGTCCTTAGTCTGCTTGTCTTCAGCAAACTGTTTGCGGGCTTTCTTGTGCATCATCTTTAGAAGAGGCTTCCTTCTGGGACGACAGCCATGCAGACCAATTTGATGCAGTGTGCGACTTATGGTCTGAGCACTGACTGGCTGACTCCCCACCCCTTCAACCTCTGCAGCAATGCTGGCAGCACTCATACGTCTATTTCCCAAAGACAACCTCTGGATGTGAAGCTGATTTAACACACCTGCTCCCCATTCACACCTGAGACCTTGTAACACTAATGAGTCACATGACACCGGGAAGGGAAAATGGCTAATTGGGCCCAATTTGGACATTTTCACTTAGGGGTGTACTCACTTTTGTTGCCAGCGGTTTGGACATTGATGGCTGTGTGTTGAGTTATTTTGAGGGGACAGCAAATTTACACTGTTATACAAGCTGTACACTCACTACTTTACATTGTAGCAAAGTATCATTTCTTCAGGGTTGTCACATGAAAAGGAATACTCAAATATTTACAAAAATGTGAGGGGTGTACTCACTTTTGTGAGATACTGTGTATATATATATATATATATATATATATATATATATAGCTCTGGAAACAAGAAACCAGGCAAGCCTAGTTCAGGTACCGCAATAGAAAGTATTGCCCTCTTAAAATTCAAACCCGGGTCGCCCACATGAAAGGCTGCGTTGCTAACCACTACAGCACAGAGCGCTACGTGTGATGGGTGTCAGTATAGCCTCTTGTGTCTATGAACAAATCCTCTTTTGCCCCTATTTTAACAGCTCATTGGCCATTTGTGAATGATATTGATACAGTTAAACTGATTAACGTTTCTTACTAAGTTTACCTCCACCACAAATAGCGTCTGTGAACTGTTAGCTTTTGCCACTGGCCGTTTGAAAAGCTTATTAGCCAGTAATAGGCTTTACCAGTATCTACTAACTTACTGGAGTAGTCATAGGAATTGAGCAATTGCTAGTGGGGTCTGCCAAAGCTATTTCATTTCATGGCATAAGAACGTATTTTTTTCTTTCATGGCATAACAACGTACTTTTTTCTTTCATTTGTGAATGACATTGCTACAATAACTATCAAGAAAGGTGACGATAACTTTTTCATCAAGTGAAACGACGAGAGAATCGTGGAAATAAAATAAATAAATGTTGTTGTTCACAATAGATTCAAACTTGAGCCTTCCACATGAGAGGCACTGTCTTTAACCATAACGCCACGGCATTATGCATTTCACCAGTCACTATTGAGCATTGTGTTAAACTGCCTAACGTTTCTTATTAAGTTTACCTCCACCACAAATAGCGTTTATGAACTGTTAGCTTTTGCCACTGGCCGTTTGAACAGCTTATTAGCCAGTAATAGGCTTACTGGTATCTACTAACTTCTTAGGAATAAACATAAGAATTTAGCAATTGCTAGCGAGACTGAAGAGGAAGTTTTCCATGCCAGAAACAGTCGCAATACAACCATATACAGTTTTAATTAAGGCTCACTGTAACATAACTACTGTAGTCTATGTTGTAGCCAGCAAATGTGTTTGTCTATCCTGACCCAAAACGCATGCACGGATGCGTACTTCGAAAATCCACCAGAAACAGTCGCACTATAACCGTAAACTGTTTCATTTCAGGCTTACTATAATGTAGTCACTGGAGGTTTTAGCCAGCGAAGTTTTCGTCTATACGGAATAATTCATAATGCATACTTCACTTCGCCTGCGAGGAGATACGAACTCAGGACCTATAGTTCGCAAGTCCGCTTCTCTAACCACTACGCTATTTAACATGGGGTGGGTGGGTAGTCAGTCAGTCACTCACTCACTCACTCACTCACTAAGAGACATTCGCTCTTCTTAGTGCGACCACTGCAAAAATTAAGAGACCACTGCAAAATTATCAGTTTCTCTCATTTTACTATTCATAGGTATGTTTTTGAGTAAAATGAACATTTTTGTTTTATTCTGTAAATTAATGACAACATTACACCCAAATTCCAAATAAAAATATTGTCATTTAGAGTATTTATTTGTAGAAAACAACTACTGGTCAAAATAATCAAAAAAATATGCATTGTTGTCTGACCTCAAATAATGTAAAGAAAACAAATTCATATTCATTTTTCAACAACAAAATACTATTTTTTTAACTTAGGAAGAGTTCAGAAATCAATATTTGGTGGCATAACCCTGATTTTTAATCATATTTTTCATGCGTCTCGGCATGCTCTCCACCAGTCTGTCACATTGCTGTTGGGTGACTTTATGCCACTCCTGGCGCAAAAATTCAAGTAGCTCGGCTTCGTTTGATGGCTTGTGACCATCCATCTTCCTCTTGATCAAATTCCAGTGGTTTTCAATGGGGCTCAGGTCTGGAGATTGGGCTGGCCATGATAGGGTCTTGATCTGGTGGTCCTCCATCCACACTTAGATTGACCTGGCTGTGTGGCATGGAGCATTGTCCTGCTGGAAAAAACAATTCTCAGAGTTGGGGAACATTGTCAGAGCAGAAGGAAGCAGGTGTTTTTCCAGGATAACCTTGTACTTGGCTTGATTCATGCGTCCTTCACAAAGACAAATCTGCACGATTCCAGCCTTGCTGAAGCATCCCCAGATCATCACCGATCCACCAAATTTCACATTGGGTGCCAGACACTGTGGCTTGTAGGCCTCTCCAGGTCTCCGTCTAACCATTAGAAGACCAGGTGTTGGACAAAGCTGAAAATTTGTCTCGTCAGAGAAGATGACCTTACTCCATTCCTCTACGGTCCAATCCTTATGGTCTTTTGCAAACTTCAGCCTGGCTCTTCTTTGCTTCTCATTGATGAAGGGCTTTTTTCTAGCTTTGCACAACTTCAGCCCTGCCCCTAGGAGCCTGTTTCGAACCGTCCTCGCCGTGCACTTCACCCCAGCTGCTGTTTTCCATTCTTTTTGTAGGTCATTTGATGTCATCCTACGGTTGTTGACTGACATTCGAATGAGTTGACGGTCATCTCGGTCAGTGGACAGTTGTTTTTGCCCTCTGCCAGTCTGTAGCTTTGTTGTCCCCAATGTCTGTTGCTTGACCTTGTTCTTATGAACCGCCGTCTTTGAAATTTTTAAGATGGAAGCAACCTGACGCTCACTGTATCCCTCTGCCAGTAAAGCCAGAATTGAACCCTTCTTCTCCTCACTCAAAGCTTTTATTTTCAACTCTTTTGTCATGCTGAATAGTTATTTTTTTATTTAAATTACCTTTGAGGTACTACTTGCACTGTTTTTGCCATCCAGCTGGTCCTATTGCAAGAGGATAGTGATGAGCACAGAAGTGTTTTTTTATACTTTTCCTCGTTAAATTAGATTTGGTTCAGGTAATCACCTAATTAGTACCTCATAAAGTAAAATGAGGTGTGCCTGTGTTGGAATTTAACAGACACTGGAATGGAATGGCTGCCATACATGTAGAGATGCTGATTTAAGAAAAATTAGGAGTGGTCTCTTAATTTTTTCCAGAGCTGTTCATACACCGATAAGCCATAACATTATGACCACCTGCCTAATATTGTGTAGGTCCCCCTTTTGCCGCCAAAACAGCTCTGACCTGTTGAGGCATGGACTCCACTAGACCTCTGAAGGTGTGCTGTGGTATCTGGCACCAAGACATTATCAGCAGATCCTTTTTGTCCTCTAAGTTGCGAGGTGGGGCTTCCATGGATCAGACTTGTTTGTCCAGCACATCCCACAGATGCTTAATTGGATTGAGATCTGGGGAATTTGGAGACCAAGTCAACACCTTGAACTCGTTGTTGTGTTACTCAAACCACTCCTGAACCATTTTTGCTCTGTGGCAGGGCGCATTATACTGCTGAAAAAGGCCAGTGCCATCAGGGAATACCGTTGCCATGAAAGGGTGCACATGATCTGCAACAATGCTTAGGTAGGTGGTATGTGTCAAAGTAACATCCACATGAATGGCAGGATCCAAGTTTTCCCAGCAGAACATTGCCCAAAGCATCACACTGCCTCTGCTGGCTTGCCTTCTTCCCATAGTGCATCCTGATGCCATATGTTCTCCAGGTAAGCGACGCACATGCACCCGGGCATCCACGTGATGTAAAAGAAAACGTGATTCATTAGACTAGGCCACCATCTTCCATTGCTCCGTGGTCCAGTTCTGATGCTCACATGCCCATTGTAGGCACTTTTGGCAGTGGACAGGGGTCAGCATGGGCACCCTGACTGGTCTGCGACTGTGCAGTCCCATATGCAACAAACTGCGATGCGCTGTGTTCTGATACCTTTCTATCAGTACCAGCATTAACTTTTTCAGAAAATTGAGCTACAGAAGCTCGTCAGTTGGATCGGACCACACGGGCCAGCCTTCGCTCCCCACGTGCATCAATGAGCCTTGGCCCCCCATGACCCTGTCAACGGTTCATCGCTTTTCCTTCCTTGGACCACTTTTGATAGGTACTGACCACTGCAGACCGGGAACACCCCACAAGGGCTGCAGTTTTGGAGATGCTCTGACCCAGTCGTTTAGCCATCACATTTTTTCCCTTGTCAAAGTCGCTCAGATCCTTACACTTGCCCATTTTTTTGCTTCTAACACATGAACTTTAAGAACAGAATGTCCACTTGCTCCCTAATATATCCCACCCACTGACAGGTGCCATGATAACGAGATTATCAGTGTTATTCACTTCACCTGTCAGCGGTCAGAATATTATATATTTACACAGTAGCAGTCAAGTTTGGACACACCTACTCATTCAAGTGTATTTCGTAGGTGTGCCACTCTTTGCCTTAATGACAACTTTGTGCACTCGGCATTCTCTGAACCAGCTTAATTTCATTTGTGGAATTTCTTTCTGTCTTAATGTGTTAGGGTTGGTATACAGTGTGTGACAAGGTATGGTGGGTATACAGATGACCATCATTATGTCTGCACTGTAGTAGTACATAATAGCAAGAACAGCTCCAATAAGCAAAAAGTAATGTAAGTCAGTCTAACTGGAAAATGTTAAGAACTTTGAAAGTTTCTTCAAGTGCAGCTGCAAAAAAACATGAAACTGGCTCTCATGAGGACGGCCACAGGACTGGAAGACCCAGAGTTACCTCTGCTGCAGAGGATAGGTTCATTGGTGTTACCAGCCTCAAAAATCGGCAGTGAACTGCTCCTCCGATTGCAGCCTGAATCAACCGTGCAGAGGTAACTACGTGAATTAGACCTATATGGTCGAATTGCTACAAATAAACCACTACTCAAGGACACCAATAAGAAGAAACTTGCTTGGGCCAAGAAACACAAGAAATGGACATTAAACCGGTGCAAATCTCATGACGCCAAATGTGAAAGTTTTGGTTCCAACCGTCATCTTTTTGAGATGCAGAGTGTGTGAACAGATGATCTCCGATTGTGTGGTTCCCACCGTGATGCATGGAGGAGGAGGTGTGATGGTGTGGGGATGCAGTGTTTGTGAAACTGCGGAACTCCTTCAACACTGTTGTAAAAGCATTCCCGATGTCTACCTCATGAATCTGGTTGAAACAACAGTGTGCAAAGCTGTCATCAAGGCAAAGGTGGGCATTGAAGAATCTAAAATATATACAGCTTCTCAAAAAATTAACAGACCACTGCACCTTTTACTTTCCTTTCCAAAAAAGTCAAAAAGGAAGGTTTTGAGTGAGGAACAGAAGGGTTAATATTAAGAGACCACTGCAAATTGAACGCTTCTGTTCCTCACTCAAAACATTCCTTTTCAACTTTATTGGAATGGAAAGATAAAGGTGCAGTGGTCTCTTAATTTTTTCCGGAGCTGTATATATATTGACTTGTTGGAACACTATTTGGGTTACTATATGATTCCGTATGTTTTATTTCATAGTCTTGATGTCTTCACTATTATCATACTGTCACATTTCTGGTAAGCAGGACACCAGACAAGGACTTGAAGAACAAAAAAGGGTTTAATGACAAAACTGAGGCAGGTAGAAAACAAGAAAAAAACACAGACCGGTGGCAGGTACATACCCAAAAAGACTCAATGACACAAAGGGCTAACAGAATAGGGCAAACTAAATAGGGTGCTAACGAGGACTAAACAAAGAGGTGAAAACAATCAGAACAAGTGATCACCCTAACAAAAGTCCAAAAGGCTCCGGAGCTGGACGGGGCGTGATGTCAGGCAGGGGTTCCTGCCTCAGAGCGGAGTGGAACATAGGTGCTGGCAAGCGCACTGCCCCCAGGGCAGCTTCAGGGACACCGGGCTTGTCCGGCGTGGCAGGGTCGCCGCCGGGCGGGGCCGGCTCAGACAGCTTAGAGGCGCCGATGGGCTCCCCCTCAAGCCCAGCCGTTTAGCCATCACATTTTTTCCCTTGTCAAAGTCGCTCAGATCCTTACACTTGCCCATTTGGAGAGGCCTCTGTGCAGAGGGCTGAAACGGCCTGCTGGCAGCCCCCTGGCGGGAGGCTATGCCCCTCATAATGAGCGGGTCCAGGTCATTGAGGTTGAGTCATTCTGTCACATTTCTGGTAAGCAGGATACCAGGAGAGTCTCTTGAAGAACAAAAAAGGGTTTAATGATGAAACTGTGGCATATAGAAAACAATAAAATGGCAGGAAAACAGCAGGCAGGCAACAACAGATTGGTGGCAGGTACATATTTCAAAAAGACTCAATGACTCAAAGGGCTAACAGAATAGGGAAACCTAAATAGGGTGCTAACAAGGACTGAACAAAAAACAGGTGAAAACAATCAGAACAAAGAAGGCTATGTTAAAGAACAAGAGAAAAACTAAACAGAACTTTACACATACAATGTGGAAAACGGCAAAAATAAAGAAATACTGTTGAATGAGTAGCTGTGTCCAAAAGTTTGTCTGGTACTGTACATAGGTATTATTTTTTTACAGACATTTTTCAGGCATTTTTTAATTTTATTTTTGTGACCAAATATTTATTTTATTTTATCAATTTTTTTCCCTATTAGGGGTTACAGGCCACATATTCACAGTAATATTCGAATGAATTCATATTTAGCTTCATACTGCATATACATAACATTATTTACTTTATTTGAAAGGAAGGTGTGGAAAGATATATGAGAATTTTTGCTGAAAGAGCAGTGGGGCAGTTTCAAACCCACGCTGCAGTGTATATTATTTGTTCCAGAGGCAATGGCTTAGAATGCTGGACCAACCAAGGCCACTCATTTAACTCTTAATGTAGTGTTTTAATGCTGTGTTTTACTATCAATTCTGGTTTCTTGGCCAGGGATGACTAACAGTCTCAGTGTAACCTCTGGTACAAAGAAGGAAGATTCAAGACAAGATTCAAACAAGATCTGTCATCCCTCGTCTTAACTAATCAGCCCTCCATGAACCTGAAAAGCCTGTTTTTTTTTTTGCATATTACTTGGACACATTTCTATCTCCGCCTTGCCTAAAACAAGACAAGCTATTAAAGCCTTAAAGGACACCGTTCTTGCAATATTGTAAAAACGGCCTTGCACACCGAACGAATGACCTTATACAGCAGTACACTTCTTTAATCAGATCTCAGCAAATGGTAGGACGTGCTTTGCTTGTTGGCTGTACATAAGAGCACAAATTTGAGAGATGGTAGGAGAGCTGTGCAGATCATTTCAATACATGGATTACCGTTTTTCCAGCTAGCGCAATGTAATCTCGGAGGGAACGGATAGAGGAAGCTGCAATCATAACAGACCAATCCTAGCAACCCCCACAGTCTCATCCTCACGCTACACATTTTATCCAACATGCATGCTTCCAAAACTGATCACACTTGTCATGTGAACGGTGCATGTGGTGGATAAGGTGAAAATGCTCAATACTAAGTAGCTCATGAATCTTTATTGGAAGGCACAATTTGGTGCACAATAAAGATTATGGATAAAATGAAAAAAAAAATCTATTTATATTTAACTAAATAATGCGTAAGATTTATTATGAACAAATGTTTATTTTAAGATGCAACAGTAATTCTTTCAGCAGTCAATTCACTTTCCTCTTTTGGATTAACCTAATGAATAAATGTCAGACACTTACTGCACTCAACCAGTGGTACTCTGAACACATCAACAACAGTCATCTAAAATCTTTATCATTGAACTACTTCTCTTAGCCAGTGGGACTTACAGCTACATACAGGAGGAATTGGGGTAAGGGGCCTTGCTCAAAGTCACGGCAGAGTTTTCACTTTGACTGCTTGGGGGATTCCAACCTAAAACCTTTTGATTACTGGCCCAGCGCTGTAGCCACTAGGCCATCGACTGCGCCAAAATTGTTGAGGCTCATGTCAAGTATGCGAAACAAGTAGTTTGAGGTCTCAAAGTGAGTAATTCCACTGATTGAAATGCAACCTGTGCACAGGCTAACTGGCTAGCCATTTAAACACCGTTACAATGTCAGTATATAGATGTACTCACAGTATAAATAGAACACTTTAAATAGAATGACATTCTTACACGTGGCCACAAATGAAAAACTGATAACCACCCAACAAATAAACCATGCCTCCAAGCCTTCTGATCTCATCAGATCACACCCCTGAAGAAAATGGGAAGTTTTCTTCACATTGATCCCAATGCTATACACTTGTCTTGAGCATGAGCTGTTAAAAGCAATTTGGGAAACCACTGACTTGTCAAATGTGTTATTTTATTTAATACAAAAATAATAGAATAGTTTGAACGAACCAAAGCATAATTTTCTATCGGACCAATCGGTAAAAGCGCACACTGAAAGACAGCACCATGTCACATTTGCAGTGTTATGTAAATTACCCTATTTCTGAGGAATGTGGTTAAAGGGACTGATAGATATTTAATAAGTAATTATAATTATTCCTTGTAAATTATTTTTTTATTTCAGGTGGACAGTTCATATATTAATGCGTTTGTTAGCTTACTCAAGCATTACCGTTGTTTACATTGTTTGGAGAGTATTATGGAGTCATGTTAACCTTCAATAATCTATTTTCCTTGCCAAATATCCTACACGTTCCTGTCTTGTGTGACAGTTCATTAAGCATTAATTCTAATTACATCACAAAAATAGGGGTTGCATGATGTCAATACCGAACAGAGAAACAAAAAAAACTGCTGAAAGCTGAAATGCCTATGATATCCTGGAAATGTTTCAAAAGATGTGAAGAAGAGCACCAAATTAAAATGACTTCCCTGCAATCTGTTCTAAGTCCACAAGCAACTTTATGAATTGTAGCACAGATTGACTGAAAGCCAAATGCCCTTATGACCTTTTAGTCAATAGAATGTATCCCAGTGAGTGTGTAATCAAATAGCCCTGTGTTTCCAAATAAATGTGCCATCAAATCACAATTGCCCAAAGATTCTCTGAAATGACTTCTGATCCTGATTATATAGACAAGGCCAGATTCAACGCCAACCAGCTACAATGGCCTTAGGAAGAATGTATTTGTTGAAGAAAACAGACTGTTACGATATGGTTTAAACGCTTCATCTTTGCCTTTCCCATAGATTTTTGCCTTTCCCATCATTTTATAAGCTAAATGGTAATGCAGTGCATCAGATAAAGAAATATTGAATAGGAAAAGTCAAGGGAGCATCAGCAATTATGGGTTTGATTACAGGCTCAAAATGGACCGAAACAAAGATCTGAAACTCGTCAGTCTATTCTTGTTCTGAGAAATGGCTATTCCATGCAAGAACTTGCCAAGAAACTGAAGATCTCATACAGCACTCCCTTCACAGAACAGCGCAAACTGGCTCTAACCAGAATCAAAAGAGGAGTGGGAGGCCCCGGTGCACAAATGAGCATGAGGACAAATACATTAGAATGTCTTGTCTGAGAAAAAGACGCCTCACGGGTCCTCAAGTGGCAGCTTCATTAAATAGTACCTGCAAAACACAAGTCTCAACATCAACAGTGGAGAGGCGACTCCAGGATGCTGGCCTTCTAGCCAGAGTTGCAAAGAAAAAGCCATATCTCAGACTGACCATTAAAAATAAAAGTTTAATATGGGCAAAAGAACACAGATTCTGGACAAAGGAAGATTGGAAAAAGTGTTATGGACAGATGAAAGTTTGAGGTGTTTGGATCACAAAGCACACTTGTGAGCCAAACTATGCAAGAACTATTTAGGGATGTGGCAGTCCACAGGTATTCTGTCTATAACGAAGTGACCAGCACAGTCACCGGATCACAACTGTTGGAATATATTCGTATAATGGTTACCTTAGTACTTTTGGATTACTTCAATTGAAAAAGAATAGGTGCGAGAAATAATTATGACACGTTGCATGTTTGATTTTATTATTTAATGTTTTAAAAACATCGTTATTTGAACCAAAATAAGAACTGCGCGTCTCAGTTGTGTGTGATCGTCATGCGCGCAAAGTTGGGCTCGCATAACCAATTTAGTGACGGCTGAAGCCTAGTTTTTCTCCGGATTTGGTTGGTTGGATGTCTGGTAAAAACATAGTAGGCTATATCTACGATAATATTAGCCGAGCTATATAAAATGTTATTTAGTTAGCTACTCGACGCATCTTTCTCAGAACAATGATAGGCGATTGGCCTTGCTGGTGTTATATCTTTTTCAAGTTTCAAGGTTTATTTGTCAAATGCACCGAACAATACTGCCAGGACGAGTTGCACAGAACAACTTAGACAGGAATTGTTTAATAGATTAGGCAACTATTTGTTAGATAGCTGTAACATGGCGCTGCCTTCAAGATAAAACATTATATGGAATTCAACACCACATTTGAGGAGAAAAGGTGTGTTGGGAAGCACTCTGCCAAAGGATGATTATTTGCATTTGACGCAGCCACATCAACTCCGTCAATACAGGTAGGCCATTTGATTCTGCATTGCTTTGCATCTCTGAAAATTGCCATTTATTTTTCAAAACAGTTTTGAAGCAATTAAAAACATGAATAAAACACGAATAACAGAATAGGCTAACGCATCATTAGATTTTGGGTTATGTTCAGATAAAAAGTGAGATTATGGAAGATCGAGAGTTATTGGATTAATTGGAATGACTGAATATCTGACAGACCTTTAGCGTGTAGTGTAGAGATGTAGCCCAATCATTTTGAAGTAGAAAGCAATGGTTTAGAAACCCTTTCCAAAGGCACTGTACACAACCCATAAGGTAAAATGCAAAACCCATATGGTAAAAGGCCGTTTTTGGCCAGCTATGTAAACTCTAACATTGATTGATCCCGCAAAAGGTGTTCAGTTGGTTATAGGCTATTCCTATATTTTTCCAATGCCTCTTAATATGAAAGTAATCTAAAAGTAATCCAATTAAAAGTAATCAGATTACGTTACTGAGCTTGAGTAATCAAAAAGTTAAGTTACTGATTAAAAATGTGGACTTGTAACAGTAACGGATTACATTTAAAAAGTAACCTACCCAACCCTGTGTATATACAGGGTATATATATATACACACAGGGTATATATACATTTCATTAAAACACGCACACACACATATATATGTGTGTGTGCGTGTTTTAATGAAATGGTAAAGAAAATGATGCTTTCCAAAGATATAACTTCCCCAAGATATTTGCTGTTGAGGGGCTATACAGACACAGTGGCTTGGCAGTTGATAACTGTGATGCCCTTTTCCTTCCTTCGTGAGGAAATGGTTTTTAGACTTTCATCTGATTTGACTCAATGTTTGTCATCGCTGAAGATAAGGGATACGATTCGATGTTAAAAGCCATTAGTTTTGTATTACGCTTGAACAAGATGGATGGGCATTCACCACTGACCAAATTACAGTGTTTAAAGCATCAAATATTTGAAAGGAGTCTAGCTCTACGGGGCCTCCCTTTGCCACTTCCCAGGGCTGAGTGTCTGAAATAACCATAAAACTCTGAGAGCCAGACAGCCTGTAATTTCAGCAGCGAGCACTCCACCAAGGTGTAATGGAAAAGCTGTGGCAGCAATGAAATGTGCTGTGTATCGATGTTGGAACACTATTGTCCAAACACTCAGGACACCTTTCTAAACTTTAAATTACTGTGTTTAAACTGTCATTATCTAAGAGTGTTTTTTCTCTTAAAACATGCAGTCCCTTTCCTATAGCCTCTACCCCTACTGCAGACACCTATTCCTGTCCAGTGTGTTCGTGATCAATGAACAAGTTGTCCAATGAAACGCCAACATGGAAAGTGTGATGACTGTTTGATTTTACAGATGTAGAAAAGAGAGGACGCATTGCTTGGCAGGGAAGTCTCTCGGTCTCTGTACACCTCGTTTTCTCTCTATCAAAATGATGGGATATTTAAGGGAATACGCAATTTGTTCCAGTCAGAGAGGAAGAAGATGAGAAGGTTTCTGTAGAAGCAAGGGGAAAAGAGGTGCGTGAAGGCTTTCTGCCTGAAACAAGGCATAGATGTGATATTCACAACATGTCATATTGAGAGCCACTCTGGGTGATTTGATAGGGAGCGGAAAGAGATAGAGCCAGAGTAATGAAGTGGGGGAGAGAGAGTAAGTTTTGCTCGCGGCCTATTCCGTGCACAGGCTGCATAATGTTACTTCTTTTTCTCCAGAGAAAATCTACAGCCTGTGCACATGTCATTGAGATGCATAGATAAAGGATAATAAACATAGGATTGTTGTCCTGTGTTCTTTGATAATACGTTCATAAAACATCTCAGTCATGAACTCCCCCAAAATATCTAAACTTCTAATACTTCTACTACTACTAGTGCAACTATTACTACTACTACTAATAATAATAATAATATGTATAATAATTATAATTATAGCTGCAAGCAGTTTTTCCAGTTAAAAACAAAATACAATTTCAGTAAATTTACATACAAGTTAAAATTGTCCCTAAAATTAGAACCTTCTCTACTTCTTTGCCCACTTACAGTACCCAAACATCACAAATTTTAACAACAAACTATTTTAAATGAGTCTATATTTTAAAATAAACACCTCCGGAATTGTTGGTCTAATTGTGTATGTAGCATCCATTTGCCCACTTCTTTAAATGCAATATTGTTCAGAGGTCTAGTTAAAAAAATATGTCCGCTATGAGGCAATGAGTTTACACAAAAGGTTTTCCTGTTTAACAACGCCACCTCTAGCCCAAACAAAACCACATTTAGACTTTGGCTAGATTTACAGGTCCGGAAATATTTGGACACTAACACAGTTTTCATAATTATGACTGTACGCCACCAAAATGGATGTGAAATGAAATAACCGAGATGCAATTGAATGCAGACTTTCAGCTTTAATTCAATGGGTTGAACAAAAATATCGCTTGAAAAATATCTTATTTCAGAGCCTCAAATGTAATTGGACAAATTTACACAATCATAAATGAAATGTTCATTTTTAATACTTTGTCAAGAATCCTTTGCAGTCAATGACTGCTTGAAATCTGGAATGCATGGACATCACCAAGTTGGTTTTCCTCATTTTTGATGCTATGCCAGGCCTTTACTGTAGCTGTCTTCAGCAAGTGTACTTTGTTTGTATGTGGGTCTTTCTGCCTTAAATTTTGTCTTCAGCAAGTGTAATGCATGCTCAATCAGGTTGAGATCAGGTGATTGACTCGGGCATTGCAGAATATTCCATTTATTTGCTTTAAAACACTGCAGGGTTGCTTTTGCAGTATGTTTTGGGTCATTGTCCATCTGTAAAGTTAAGCGCCGTCCAATCAACTTCGCCAAATTTAACTGAATCTGAGCAGACAAACATATATCTGTACACTTCAGAATTCATCTGGCTGCTTCTGTCTTCTGTCACATCATCAATAAACCCTAGTGACCCAGTGCCATTGGAAGCCATGCATGCCCATGCCATCACACTGCCTCTACCATGTTTTACAGATGATGTGGTATGCTTTAGATCAACAGCCGTTCCAAGCCTTCTCCATACTTTTTTTTCTCATCACTCTGGTACAGGTTGATTTTAGTTTCATCTGTCCAAAGAATGCTGTTCCAGAACCGGGCTGGCTTTTTTTAGATGTTTTTTGACAAAGTCTAATCTGGCCTTTCTATTCTTGAAGATTATGAATGGTTTGCAACTTGCGGTGAACCCTCTGTATTTGCTCTCATGAAGTCTTCTCTTTATGGTAGACTTGGATAATGATATGCCTACCTCCTGGAGAGTGTTCTTCATTTACTTTGGATGTTGTGAAGGGGTTCTTTCTTTACTATGGAAAGGATCCTACGATCATCCACCACTGTTGTCTTCCGTGGACATCCAGGCCTATTTGTGTTGCAGAGCTCAACAGTGCGTTTTTTATACCAAAATGTTGATTTGGCCACTCCTAATGTTCCTGCTATCTCTCTGATGGATTTTCTTTTCAGCCTAAGGATGGCCTGTTTCACTTGCATTGAGAGGTCCTTTGACCGCATGTTGTGGGTTCACAACAGCTTTCAAATGTGAATGCCACACCTGGAATCAACTCCAGACCTTTTACCTGCTTACTGATGAAGAAATAATGAAGGAATAGCCAACACCTGTCCATGAAAAGCTTTTGAGACTAATGTCCAATTACTTTTGGTCCCTTGATAAAGAGGGGGCTAAATATTAAAGAGCTGTAATTCCTAAACCCTTCCTCCAAATTGGATGTGAATACCGTAAAATTAAAGCGGAGAGACTGCACTTTAAGCCGATATTCATATATTTTGGTAAACAGCCAAAGTAACAAAACTTGTGTCAGTGTCCAATTATTTCCAGACCTAACTGTATATACCTGACCATGCGTGCAATACTTCCCCACTTTAAGTCAAATGGTTTAGGAGATACTTTACTTTTATAGTGCCAGTGTGTGGTCGATCTGAGCGTGCTTGCATACATGGTGTCTTACCATTGTTGTTACATTTGTCACCAAGATTTGTCAAAGTCAAAATATCTACACCTGTTTTATAATCACTTCTGTGTATTGTAGTTCCTTTTATTTTATAGTACAGAAAAGACAGGGTTGTTAGAACCTCATCTGTCGTTGCTATACATAGATCTGCCTCAGATCTGCCTCAGATCTGCCTATACGTAGTCAAGTTATGTGTAGATCTACCTCAGATCTGCCTATACGTAGCCTAGTTATGTGTAGATCTGCCTCAGATCTGCCTATACGTAGCCAAGTTACGTGTAGATCTGCCTCACGCAGTGCAGGACGTGCAGCATATGGATTTAGGTGTTTTTAAGACAATTGAAATTAGAGGAAAGTCCATCATTGTGGACTTTATGGGTCTTAGAGGCAAATTTGTTCCTTCATGGAGGTGGACCTATGTATCGATTGTTACAAATATGTTAAAAGGTGTGAGGGACTTATTCCAGCGCATTGCTTGTCGTAGCACCACCATGTGCAATGGCATAGCATGTGTTGGTGCAGACCAGTGCCATTTACAATTCTCCCAAGATCCACAGCAGAAACTGAAGACTAATAATAATAACAGCCAATGCTAACAAATACAATAGGGTTTAGACTGTGTAGCTGTTAAAACCCTATATTATTTGTTAGCATTGGTTGTTAACATGAAGGATATTATTGTTTTCAGACTTTCAAAATCACATTGTCTTATTGTCAGAAACAAGTTGTGTTAACTTAATAATAATGCATTTAATTTCAAGCTCTTTTCAAAGCACACAAAGTTACTTTCAATACATGTGATAAGATCATCAGCAGGGTAAAAGCTGTGAACATGTATCAGGACACCATTCCATTGGATGATTTGTAGGTGAACATGAGCAGTTTGAAGATAATCATTAGTTGAACTGGGAACGAGTGGGGTTTGATGCTTTAGATTTCAATTCTGCCAATCAACAGTAAACAGGATGCGGAAACAGCCTACTTATGCTGCCAGAGTGTGTGCAGCAAAAAGCATTACCTTTGACCTTCAGGCAAAAAAGGGTTGTGGCATGAGGGTCAGTGAATCACTCAATCTTAGAGGAAACAGTGATGCAGAAAGACAGGACAACTGTGCCCATGCTACTCCAACAAACCTAAATAACTGGATTTGTGATGCAACCCTACAGGCATGAGCAAATGGAGGCTTTTATCATAAACACTAGCAAACAAACACACTATTTTTATCAGTTCCCCTAAGAACCAAAACTGGGAAACTGATGGCCATGATAAGCATGTAGCGAGCAGAAAGGTTGCATACTGTATCTTAACTCATGCAGCAAAGCAAACATGTATCTAAACAGTTCTTCCCAAGTAGTCCCATTCAAACTTTAAATGATTCAGTTTCTTTCCCGACCATGGTGGTTGCACTCAGCCCAATTCATAACAAATTGGACCAATTTGTTTTAATTTTATATTTATAAAAGTGCAGATCAGACACAGTCATTTGTTGACAGGAAACTTATTTTTGCCCAGTCTGGATGCCTTTGAGTATACCTTTATGTTTCGTCTCCACCTATTTAACAATACGCAACTAAGGATGTCAGCATGTAAATATCCCCTCACTAATAAGGAGAGATTTCCAGTCACTGTATGTTCAGTGTGCTTAATTACTGAGTCTGGGCAGTGTGCACATAAAAGTGTGCAAGGTGCTTTCTTGAGATGTGATAACTAAATCTTAGAAAAATGTTGTATGTTAAACATACGTTATTAACATATATTTTGCTGACACGATGAGTACACACAATAAGCTGCTGTTAAATTGTTTCTGTGCATATTTGTGTATTAATTGTTAGTCACATCCGGGTGTGTTTCTGATGTTGCGCACTGTGTTTGGTTTGTGTGCAGGTCTAGACTGGCTGATTTCCACATGAACTGCATGGTAACTCAGCACACAGCGAGCAGCTGCCCAAATGAGGACAACTACCGGGCCTGTCTGGCCTCCTACGCCGGCCTCATTGGTAAGGGCAGAGGAATTTGGGCTATGTACTCCAGTAAAACTGGACTTAAGGCCTACAGCCATAACACTATGTTAGTTGTTATTAGCATTTGTGATCATCTATAATGGCTTATCAAATATCTCCTTTTGTAGGACAAACTCAACAGGACTGTAAACTAGTCAGCATCAGTGGCGACGACAATAAGACACGTTCATTTTTTTTGAAGATGTTCTATCATTTCTAATGTGCCCATTTCAATGCGCTGTAGATACAGTTCTATCTACTTCGCTCCTTTGACTATCTCCACAATACATATCCGTGGCTGACAGGGGCGATGATTTAGATGATGAGAGAAACAGAGGTATTGAAACATTTTATTACCATCGGTTTACTTATAGTGAATGTTCTTCAAAAGGAACAAGGAAAATTGGCGTCACCAAGATATTCTTGAATGCTAGTAGTAATTTGATAGCGCGCTCATAATGTGTTGGCGCTATTAAGTACAATCAAAAAGGTTGACCTAAAGCATTTATGCCTGGACTACTTTGGTTGTGCCTACTATACTCTTTAGAGATGGCATAATAATAGCTTTCTTACCCACCTGCAATTAAATTATTGATAGTAAATATTAATGTGTCATACATGTCACTACTGCAAACCGACATTCCATTACCCTCGTTAGAGGTTCTGCGCTACACAGTGTGATGTGTTTTTCTACAAATAAAGCACTCTGCTTCTGAAAGCACTGTGAAATCATACATCTGTTTTTAGTTATATGTTGTATATCTTAACCAATATAACTAGGTCTCTCTGGATGGACACTCCACATCTGAAACAACCATCAATCAGCAGCCTACTGTTCGTTGACCCCCTTCCCTCTGCCTGTGTTAAAATATAGGCCAAGAGTAACATACTTTTATCCTGTGTAGGTAGCTTCATTGTTTATAGTAAATGCAGTCCATTATTATCCATTAGTGACCTGTCCATGGCAAGCCATTTCAAGATGTATTCCCGGGAACTGATAAGTCTTTAAAAGCAGCTGGTACTACAGTTCTCAATTTCAGCACAAACCCAAAAGGTCCCAACAGGCTTGGGCTGGGTTCGGCCTGTGTTCTGGAATGTTTGACAGTTATTAAACACTTTCTTACTTGGTTCTGTCTGAATCATTAGTGCAAAAAGTAAAAGCATTACATTTTTTAGTTTGTGGATAGTTTGGCTGCAATTGTGGAGAATAACATGCATGAGGAGTGGATAGTTATTTATTTATAGAACGATGTAATAAGTAACCTCATTTTCATTCAGGTCTACTGTAAACAGGGAATTAGTCCTGCCTTAACGGTTCACATTGTATGTGAAATTAAAGAAACTGAATTGTGAAGATATGTCGGGAGGAGAGTGATTTCGTATTACTTGAAATTTGTTGTTGAAGAAGCAGATGCTTTGTTTGTCATTGTTATTGATATACAATGAGTTTTCATCAAATACTTTCATTTGTTTTAATAATGGTCATTAACAAAAGGAACAAAAGGCATCAAGGAGGTGAATGGCTGTGTTAATGTAGCCTGTGAATAAATATTAATTAAGATTTTCCAGACCATTTTAAAACAGCATAAACAATGCTGAAAATATTATCATAAAGCCCAGATAATGTGTACTTATTAAAGCTATTATTACAGTCTTCATTACAACATGGCAAAATGTAAGAAATATTGGAATTCAGGAAATAGCTTTTTCCAACTATTTACATAATGTTGACAGTTGTGTGAGGTAGTCTTGCTTT
>JACXGI010000680.1:79394-122315 GCA_016801175.1 Esox masquinongy
GGGGGGGGGGGGGGGGCTCCAGAAAACTGCCTTGTGCAGGACTCTAACGTGAGGCTGTTTGAGTTGGAGCTGACAGAATAAAATAACATGGGCAACAGAGGGAGCAGAATCTGTCAGATTTCCAAAAACATACAGGCTAGGGATGTTTTATAATTCCCAAATCCAATACAGTTGTTGATTATATTCTAGATCTTTTCCCCTTCACTTATACAAGGCAAGGTTCTCTCACTCTCCTCACTTCAGTCACTGAAGTCTCTGCCACTTAGCGAAGCAACTACATGGTTTATAGGGACAGGTCTTGATTTCGTATTCACTTTTACAGGGCTTTTTTAGGGTTTGGACCCAATATAATCCAATGGTGTTGCAACCAGCCTGGACACGGGGTTCAGTTAATGGTGCTTGGTTCAGACCCAGCTCAATGAGAACTCTAACTAGTATTTATTAATTTGTTACCGGTAACTATTTCCATTGTTACTAGTAACTAGTAGTTTAAAATATAACAACTATACACAATACACTGACCATAAGGAATTAGAAAAAAATGTTTATTAAACATTTCTCTATTTAAAATATGTTTAATAGACTCTTATACATTTACTAATAATAATTTCAAGTAGAATGATGGCAAATATTAACAATGTCTCTAAGTTCCTAAGTGAGCAGCTCTCTCACTCAGGGAGATCACAGTCCAACAAGTGATAGAGCAGCTTTAGAGGGTTATTGCTCTCTCTCCTCTAAAGCGCTTCATAAAACTTTGTGAAATAATTACTATTTATGTAAAAACAAATGTTCTGTCACGGAGATAACAGAAAATGGAGGAACAGCAATCAATTTTTGTACAACCCCATTTCCAAAAAAGTTGGGTGCTGTGTAAAATGTAAAGAAAAACAGAATGGAATGATGTGCAAATCATTTAAACCCTATATTCAGTAGAAAATTGTACAAAGACAACATATCAAAGGTTGAAACTGAGAAATGCTTTCTTTATTGTTTCCTGAAAAATATATGCCCAATTTAAAAATGATGCTAGCAACATGTTTCAAAAAAGCTGGGACAGGGGCAATAAAAGACTGGAAAAGTTGTATAATGCTACAAAAACAACCTTTGGAAAATCTCACAACTAATTAGGTTAATTAGCAGCAGGTCAGTAACATGACTGGGTATAAAAAGAGCATCCCAGAGAGGATGAGTCTTTCAGAAGTAAAGATGGGGAGGGGTTCACCACTCTGTGAAAGGCTATACAGGCAAATAGTGCAAAAATTTAAGAATAGCGTTTCTCAACCTAAAATTGCAATGAGTTTGCGGAGCTCATCATTTACGGTACATAAATCATTAAAAGATTCAGAGAATCCGGAGAAATCTCTGTACACAAGGGACAAGGCCGAAAACCAATATTGGATGGCCATGATTTTTGGGCCCTCAGACGGCACTGCATTAAAAACAGATATGATTCTGTAGTGGACATCACTGCATGGGCTCAGGAACACTTCCGAAAACCATTGCCTTTGAACACAGTACGTCGCTGCATCCACAAATGCAAGTTAAAACTCTACCACGCAAAGAAGAAACCATATATAAACAAGACCCAGAAACGCCGCTGCCTACTCTAGGCCTGAGCTCATTTAAAATGGACTGAGGCAAAGTGGAAACCTGTCCTGTGGTCTGACGAATCAAAATTAAAAATTATTTTTGGGAATCATGGACTCCACCTCCTCCGGGCTAAAGAGGAGAGGGACCATCCGACTTCTTATCAGCGCACAGTTCAAAAGCCAGCATCTGTGATGGTGTGGGGGTACATTAGTGCACATGGCATGGGTGACTTGCACATCTGTGATGGCACCATTAATGCTGAACATTATATATAGGTTTTGGAGCAACATATGCTGCCATCCAGACAACATCTTTTTCACAGAAGGCCTTGCTTATTTCCGCAAGACAATGCCAAACCACATTCTGTACATTTTACAACAGCATGGCTCCGTAGTAAAAGAGTCTGTGTGCTAAACTGCAGTCCAGACCTGTCATAAAAATGAAAACATTTGGCGCATTATGAAACAAAACATACTCTACGACAAAGGAGACCCCAAACTGTTGAGCAGCTGAAATCCTATATCAAGCAAGAATGGGAAAACATTTCACTTTCAAAACTACAGCAATTGGTCTCCTCAGTTCCCAAACGCTTACAGAGTATTGTTAAAAGAAGAGGTGATGCAACACAATGGTAAACATGGCCCTCTACCAACATTTTTTAAATGTGTTGCTGGCATCAAATCAAAACAGACGTGTATTTTTCCAAAAACAATAACATTTCTCAGTTTCAGCATTTGATATGTTGTCTTTGTACTATTTTCAATGAAATATAGCGATCAATGATTTGCACATCATTCTATTCTGTTTTTATTTGCATTTTATGCAGCGTCCCAACTTTTTTGGAAACGGGGTTGTACAGTACCTAACATATACACTTTATGTAATAAATGTCACTTCTGTATATTCAAGCTTACCTTTTCTGACATCCCTGCCAAAGACAAGGAAATGCATGTTGCGCATGCACATCGAAAAACAATAAGCACATAAGGCAGGATGTTGAGGTTAATACTGAGGAACTTGGGGATGAATTGTGATGTTCATTTTTTGCTAATGCTGTTGACTTTACAAAATTGTCAACCTCTCGAATGTAAACTCTAGGCTAGGCTACACACAACAGCTTTCCTGACCGATCAGGTTTTATTTAGTGGATTCTTATTTACCACTTATGTAATTGCGGCATTGTGCTTTTTAAAAAAAAAATACCAAAAAAGGAAATAGCAAATACTGAGTATTATTTTTTTATAAACATTTGTGTAATAACCTCAACACAAATAAAACAGAAATTGTTACTAGTAGCATTACTATTAACATTAGTTATTGGCCAACTAATGAATAAGTAGTCATTGATTTAAAATACTGACACCTCCCAGGGAATAGAACGGCTTGCCATGCCATTGAATGATTTGTAACTGTACTATTCTCCTCACCAACAAAAGGGACAGATATGACTCCCAACTACATCGACGGCAGTTACAGCAACTGGACTGTCTCCCCATGGTGCACCTGCAAAGGGAGCGGAAACCAGGAAGAGGAGTGCGAGAGCTTCCTGGGCGACTTCACAGAGAACACGTGCTTGAGTGAGTCACACTGGCATTTCAAATACATTTATAGCACATACAAGACCACTGATTTGACTTAAAATAGTGTATATATATATATATATATATATATTCAAATCTGTGGTGTGCCTCAACATTGAAAGCAAATTTTTCTTTTTATCCCAAGACGATGTATAGCAACATCGTGACGTGTGAGCTATAGTATACGGATGATGTTTACTAAATAGTAGCAGGTATTTCAGTCAAGATATTAGATCACAATACATAAAGGCTTTCTATAACGTCACTCTTGTTTCACTGATGACTGGGAATAAAAGCAGGTGCAGATTTCAAGAGCAAAATATGGCACTTTCTTTGAATAAGATGAATGACACATTATTCAGACAGTCTATTTCTCCCTAACAGTGTCATAACATGTCAGCTATTTAGCTATTCCAAGTGTAGTGACAAGGGATGCTCGTGATGCTTCTTGACATTTTCCTTACGTGTATTACCAATAGTCCTGAGTCTAGTGACACAGGGAAGTCATAAAGCGTATTAAGCTATTCTAAGTGAATAGTGGATGTTGATTCCACCATTGTAGGTGAATGCAATACAGCCATTAATCAGCAATATCATGATTCACCATAGTAAGACTAGTAAAGAGACATACAATTTTATTTCACAATACACAGAATACTTTTGTCTAAGACATTTTATATGGCAACTTTGTAATGTGTAATAATGCTCCTGGAATCTACTTATGCAATCATCTCTGTCATCAACAACAGCACTGATGTAGGTACACGTCTGATATTAATGTTTGATCAATAATAATGATTGCAATATGGCGATTCCTGGATAAACATACTATTTACAAGTATGGTGTAATGAAATGGTATGCATTTGTTGTCATTACACGTGTATGTAACTGTCATAACCATTTATAAAATGACAACATGTGAAACAACAAGTCAACATATAGCTCATGATAATGTTATGACAACAATATGACAGGTTATGGCAGGTTATCTCAGCTGTCATTGCTTGTTATGACAAGGCTATGACACTAACACACTGGGCTTCATAAAGTGATACCAAAATGTTTATCAAGACAGTTCTTATAATGTACCCATTTAATAACCTATTGCACCAAACGGCCTTCATCAGTCTAAGATAAAATAGATATTTGTGAAAAAAATGACATAGGAACATGAAAGGAAAGCATCCTAACTGCACCATTTGGTAGACAAATATCATGGGTACCGCTACACCATTGTGATTTGCCATGCAATGTCATCAAAATTACAAGATACCATTGCTTGTAACGTGTTCCATTGTGTGGGTAATGCTTTTAGACTTTTTCAATAGATTGCCATGGTGCACTTTTAGCTGAGTCTGCAAGATGAGGGATGAGGCTTGTAGCTGAGGAGGCGTCTGGAAAAATAATACAAAATGCAGCATCTCCTCTTTGCAGTCAAGAGGAACCAGAGAAGATAAACTGAAATAGATTAAGTTTTGCTCTTATACTCTAAGTGGAGGGTCATAACAGTCTACAGAGACAGCACTTATTATGTAAAATTAGATAACAGGAACATCGTATTCGTCCTCCTCCCTGCAGGTAACAGCAATAGGGTTTAAAAAACATCACATGTAAGACAAAACAAATTTTCTGTCAGCAATTAGCTTAATCACTTTGTGGAACATTTGGGTTCAGTAAAGCTTTCTCTGAGGGAGCCTTCAATCCAACTTAGGTGATTTATTAGTTTGTCCCCCTAGCACTTCTCTTGAATAGGTAAGTGTGTCCAAAATTTGACTGGTACTGTATACATATAATGTATATGTAAATTGTGTATATGTATAATTGTGTATATGTATAATATGTATATATTGACATATTATATTGACTTAAGTTGACCAACTGCATTATTGCAACCATAAATAAACATGGATTGCTCTCAGAAATCCTTTGCGTTATGCTTTTCCTAGCTTTGTCATTAGTCCTAGATTTGCATTTTAACCAGCGCAAGGCTCAGATATCCAAGCAGGCTTGTCTTTATATGACAAATTTGAAGTCGATATGTCTCTACATTATGGTCTACTGTATGTTTGTTTGCATGGACATGCAATTTTTCCTTTGTTTCAGAATTTTCTGAATTTGATCAGTCACATAAATCTATTCACAGCCATCTCTGCGCAATGACCTTATAATGGAGGTGGTTGGCAAGCAATTACACGGTTTGCCGTCTTTCTGCCTGAACAGAAAGAAACAACCGCTCTGTTAAAATGGACAAGCAGAGTGAAAAGGTACTTTGTCCTGGGTTACCCCCGCCGATCAGCCAGCCGACTGGAGAAGGTTTTGTCCCCCTCCCCGTGCAAAGCTATTTTGTTTTCACTCTACAAGCTCATGTATTTGATTTTAAAAGATTCCGTCTTACAATGTGCTTCTGGTGGTTTCAACTGGGGTTCAAATAGCTCATCGACTTGAGTGCAGTCATCACACAACAAGCTGGCCATGTTGTTCACATAAATTGACCAAACAAGTTTTCCAGGGCTTTAGCCATTGTATCTGTGTATTAAGATTCAGTATGTGGCTGATATTTCCTTGACGTCTCCAGGATAATGAGGTATATCATAGTACTTGTTTTTCAAAATGATCAGGTGATAACTGTGTGATTTTCTTTTTATCAGTAAATTGTTGTAGGTTGTGCTTGACTTGGAATGAAAAAAGTGAAGGAGCTGCCTATTTTAAGTCGATCCATTAAACACAGCCATTACATTTGGGCCCTCAATTTACTACGCTAATTGGCAGTGTCTATTTGTAGCACAGTAGAAGGTTGCTCGTCTATGATCCTATAGATTAATCATCTCTTGAAGTTGTGCTCTTGAATCAAGGCACTAAATAGAATAACTGCTATGTTAGGCTACTGTATAAAACACGTATCGGCCCCTCGATCTGGAGTGCTGGGTGTGCAGGCGTTTGATACAATTCTGAATCACATCTAAGCTTTTCAAGTTCTTTTACTGTAGCTGAAGTTCAGGCTACAATGCGGTTAAAATGGGGCTGCCCTGGGGGCCTGTACAGTAGCCATCTTTGATGAAAATATAGCAAAGCTACAACCAAACTGTGTCTTTTATTAAATCCCCTAATTTAATGAATGAGAGACCAAATGCAGTAACTACATAAAGCAAAACGGCTTGAGATTTTTATCTACAACCATTAATCGAACAAAATCTGAAGTGTATGCGCAGCATTGAAGTTGTCTATTCAGCTATTAGAATTTCTTTTGTTGGAAACGTGACTGGCGATTGACATTAATGCCTAGTTTATGGAAGCTAATGAAAAATAGATAACCTTCCATGAAAAAAAAGCTACACTGTAAAATTATTTGGCTATCTAGTCTGTTGACCTCTTATACAGTTGTCCTACCTGATGCGGAAGCCATGTCTTTTGTCTAAGTTTGCCCCCCTCTCTCACTCTCCCCTGTCACCAACAAACAGCATATCCTAATCTTTAAGTGTACAGTACTTGCGCTTGTAGGCCAGATTCACAGAAAATTGGTGTATAAACAAAGTTGAATCACAAAATGAATGTCCATTCTCCATGTGACATGCTACTTGGTTTTAAAGAAGGGAAACAAATGTACCTATAGACCTGTACAGCAAAAACCGTGAAGTTCAGCTTGATTTTTAAACATGGATAAATGCATCACATGCGATCTCAAGCCTGTTCAATTGTGCATCACTGGGCTAATGGCACTTCTATTGCTATACATGTTAGCGGCAAAGAAAAATGAACAAAGCATAATCACATTATATGAATGTCTGCTCTCTATTGATTTTTTTTATGCAAATCACATCTTCATTCTTCCGTGGTCAACATTTTTGCCACTAGATGTAAACCTGGGTAGGTGACCAGCTAATACAAGTAGAAATGTGGGTACAGTGCTCCAGACAGTTCTTCTGCAAAGGAAAGGAAGAAGAATGCTAATTAGAAGTCCCGGACCTCCGCCCTGGACAAGTCAAGTCAAGCACGGGTTGTACAAAAAGTATTAATGACATTTTTTTAAGCCGATTAAGAATTCTCATTTACAATGACGACCTCACCAAAGGTATAACAGTTGCATGACAAAATATTAATTTACTCATGAATATGTTAAAAACTAAGCAAAGACAATCAAAATACATTATGTAAAATGTAGACTAATAAGCAAGTGGTGATTAGTTAAACTGAATTAGGTGAAACATACGGATATGGTGCATATATAACCATATGATATGTATAAAATGAGGGCAGATAAGACTGCTGAAGCCAAGTATTTAAGTCAACTGACAGAACAATCCTGCCTTGAACTAACTGACCAAGCATAAGGACGATCAACGGCCACAACCAAAAACTGGGCAGAGGGCCAAAATATTTGACATAAGACTCATTGTTAGCTGCCCCAACACTTGGAAGACAGACAAGACAAATGACTTCATCTTTTTGTCCCCACAGGAAATGCCATACAAGCATTTGGTTACGCAACAGACAGTCTCTTCTTCAAAGCTGAGCCTGTCCCAACCAGCCTCTCTATCAAGCCTGAGTTAGAGACCACAGGCAGCACCTCAGAGCCTCTATCCAACCATACTGACCAGTCTAATGCTGTGACCCGGTGGAAGGTATGCAACCAATCACCAGCAAGCACTGATATCCCATTCCAATGATCAGGGTGTGTTCATTATTTGGGATGGAATGCTAAACGTTTTACTAACATTTTATTTGTAATCTATGCAACCGCGTTCAAATACTCGGGATGATTGAGGATACATGATTCTCAATACATTCCGATAGGCTACCCAGCAAAAAAGTACAATAAATCAAGTGTTTTTTTTTTATACCAATACTTAGTAAAGGCTTAATTAGCCTTTTAAAGGAACATTGTTCTTAAAATTTGGCATGTTTTCAAATTTTACAACATAACAATGACCACAAGACATCTGCAGTAAATGCTTTACTATATCACTTTTGCCACTTTGGTACTATTATCGAGCCTTGCAAAACCGCCTGATCCCGCAAGCTTACAATTAAACACTACACGGATATCAGTCTGGTCAGGCTGTGATTCAAATCGTTTGGGCATGGGTTGTCTCCAATGGATTTTGAGAAGTTAATTTGAATGCCATTTGATTGACCATCAGCTAATCAAACCAACAGTACACATGATATAGTACCAAAGTGCCATAATTCACAACAACAAACAGTACTGTACATCGAGCTACAGCAATCAAACAAGCAGATCAGTAAGTGTAGCTGAATAACATGTCTAAAAACAATTACTGCAGTCTTTGTCGCAAGCATTTTGCACATCAAAGGCACCTTAGTGAGTACCAAGAATATGAAGAAACAAAAACAGTAAATGACATGTTTTTAACAAAAGAATAATAGCATTAAGTTTAACATTGCTGAACATTCCTGAAAAATAAACTTGACATAGTACTCGTCATCACCTAGACCACACCCATAATTCATGAAAGTGTGCTGACTGGCGCAAACTGTAAACAACTGTAAATTTAAGCCTATTCAGCCCGACCAGACTGATGTCTGTGTAGTGTTTAAATGTAAGCTCACAGGATCAGGGGACTGTGTGAGGTTAACTATTATCAATTGTATGCTGTGTTTTTTTTTAACTTTTAGTAAAAAACTCCAAACTGATCATGTTTGTAACCCATTTAATCTTTCATTCAAAACAACTGATTTTGCTTTCATTTGGTTTGTAAACATCTTTCACAAGATATTTGATTCAACCACTTTTATTGCAACATGTGTTTTTTGTCTAATCAATTATAATGAATACCATCCGAAAGAAATGTCAATGTTTAGCATGCACTACACCAATTTGTCAATTTTGTCTTTGGCATTTGGCCGTTATAGCTTGTCCTCATCACAATGAATATCTTAATTTTTCATACACTATGGGAAAATATTTTGGCATGGTGAATCCAAACCGGAAATTTGTCACCAGTCATGACATGGCTTATCTATGGGCTGAAGGAGGGTGACATGTTCATGGGGATGGCGGTCGTAGACCTTCAACCTCCATGATGGAAAGGAGATTATGGGGCAGGATTATTGGCCCAAAACCATTCCGAAATCACCTGTGAACAGTGGAACTTAACATTATCCCAAAAAATTATTTAATTGAGGAACTCCGTGTGCAGCATTGTAAGACCCAAGAGGGGGCTTAAGTCCTACCATCCCATATTTGAATTTGACTGCACACATGGATATGTTTCCCCAACATTGTCCAGGTACATGGAAAGTTGCTCATTGCCCAATGATATTGCGTCGACACTGTGTAGAGTTTTGGCCCAGTAGAAGCCAGCTTTATCAACTGTGCGCTTGTGATGCTTCACAGCAGCTCAGTTTGTAGTTTTGACCCTGTCCAGGTGCTCTCTGATTTACTCCTCTGCCTTGCTGTTCATCCCATTGCCAGTGTTCACATGGTTTATGGTTATATGGTTACCAGCTGTGGTTACTACTATGGATGGCAATCTATTTATGATGATATTGCATTGTACATACTGTAGGCAATGCAGTGGTCTTTTTTCTCACACTAGCAACACCAAGTTTTGGGTTTGAATCCCACTGACGTCTCGTACAAATCTATAGCCTTAGGTTGGTGATTCTGCACTTTTCAATCTGTACATAGTAGGCAAAACAATGTCAAATAAATACAGTATATTCACCAAATGGTTGAGTGATGATCAATTAGGAACAATGAGCATAGTTATAGTAAAAGGCAATTTAATCAACAGAAGACTATCATGTGGGAGGGATTGAATTTGGTCATGTCATTATGTGTCACCTGATTACATTTTGTTTATGCTAGGTGCGCCATTTTTCTTTTACTGTGTTAAGCAGAATCTCGCGAACCAGGCGATATTAGCCATTACTTTAAATGCATTACCAGAATGGGTCATTTGCAGTCTTTTTGCAGTGGTGGGGTGCCCTAACGAGACAGACGTCACTAAGATGTCTGTAAGTATCAAACTGTTTGTGAAATGAGTCATCAGTGGTGGTTGTCTTGTCACATAGACAATTGCAATGACCAATTGGTTGGAGCTACAAACTCATAAGGACAAACTCGAGTCATGAGGACTCATAAGTCCATTAAAATCAGGAGAGTCTCTGGAACACTTGATGTGTTTAGTTTTGCTGTAAGACGCACACAAGCCATGGCTATCAACCAAAAGCTAAGATAAGGAGTCCGTGGAAAGAGTTAAAAAAGAATTATATGTTAACTTGGCTTTAAAGAGAGGTGCGGGAATGAATAGCCTACACAATATGTTTGCCTGATGAAGGATTGCAATATCTAGAAGAACATATAATGCATTTTGCATTAGAACATGTTTCTCTAGAAAGAAGATAATGTGCCAGAAAAAAAATTAGCTCATCACAAGCCAACAAAACAATGGCAGGCCAACAGTATTTTGTAGATTTTGTTATACGTTTTACTGCTAACACATATATAGCCATATGCAGTCTGACAATCATGACAGACATGATGGTGTTATAGTACTTCGTTCATTAATACCCACAGAAGGGCAAATATTTCTTAAAATACTTTGAGAGCAAGCAGGACAAAGGTAACATTAACATCCGCTTTTAGAAACAGTAATGATGTGACCAATTGTGTTGCAACCGAGATCAGCTTAGTGGGTTCATTTATTGTGTAGGCTATTGATCAAGAGATCAGATGGCGATTATCTGGTTGGCATCGATGGTTGAAATTAGCCCATTGTGTTTATTGAAAGGACATTTATAATTTCATGTTTCATGCATAGCAATACAGTTTTGCTGTCATTGTTATGCTTGGGAGGACTCCTACAAAGATGTTGAATGCTGAGCAATTTCAGGCTTTCACATCCATTAAATGGTCATATCTCACACTGCCCTCATAGTGTGCTGTACACAACTCTCATTGTGATAAAGACAGCAAATTAATACCTTAAAAATGGTGTGAGGGTGAGAATTAATGAACAAGGCACTCAGATAACAATAACAGTGGGAGGTAAAGGAGGGGAGCAGTAGAATTGCTTTCTGCAAAGGTTCTGTGTGCATGTCAGTATTGATGCACCGCTCTATGTCTTTCTCGCCGCATTGCAATGCTTAATTTATTGTAAAAATGGTAATTAGGAAACAATAAGACGTGTGATTACTCAAGCAGGAAGTTTATAATTAGAGAGGGAGCCAGTGGGGACATTTTGGGTGGCCCTTCATTCTGCAGCAACTATGCTTGGCAATTAAAACTTGTCAAACTTCCATCATAGATTAATTGGGAGAATGCTGATATGACTCCTATTGGCAAAATACTGTCTGTCTAGTCTGGTAAATGTCATGATGCTGAGGACTGTATTGAATGCGTGCTGCTGTCCAGTCACTGGAAATGATTCGTTGAAGGAAGTGACATAATGTAATGGGTGTGATGGCCGTACACACATCCCCCGCCACTTGATAAGGAATCTGAAATGGTTTTGTTCATTAAGGCCTGATTGGGAGATTTCCACCAGTATTATGCTGTGTTGCTCAATTGCAAATCCCTCCCATGTCAAATTCCCAGTGTTCGATATAATCTTTTGAGCTAGTTTGTTAGTTTAGCCTATATTTTTTTAATAATTTACCAGGCACTCTTACCTGGTGGATGTTAATGCTACAAAGACATGTTTGACAATCGGATGCTTCCAACTTTGTGGCAACAGTTTGGGGAAGGCCCTTTCCTGTTCCAGCATGACTGTGCCCCTGTGCACAAAGTGGTGCCCATAAAGACATGGTTCAACAAGTTTGGCGTAGAGGAACTCAAGTGGCCTGCACAGAGCCCTGACCTCAACCCCATTGAACACATTTGGGATGAACTGGAATGGCGATTGCAAGCCAGGCCTTCTCGTCCAACATCTGTGCCTGACCTCACAAATGTTCTTTTGGCTGAATGGGCACAAATTCCAACAGACACTCCAAAATCTTGTGGAAAGCCTTCCCAGAAGAGTGGTAGCTGCAAAGGGTGGACCAACTCCATATTAATGAACATGGTTTTGGAAGGGGATGTCCAATAAGCTCATTTACCGTAGTTGTGATGGTCGGGTGTCCACACACATTTGGCCATATAGTGTATTTACATCAGTTCACTTTACAAAAAAATTATTGCCTAAATGCAGGCAAATAAAGTGATAGGTTTCTTTGTACAATACAAAATTACTAAGTTATTAACCCTCAGAGGTAGGGTAAGGTAACAAAAAAAACATACCTTATTGTAGTAAATCTAAAACCACTTATGGAAGAAATGAACAATGGAATATTACAAAAATGACGCTTTAAAGTTGTGCTGTTTGGCAATAACTATTTCAAATAGTTATTGTCATGTCACTTTAAAGTAAGGTACCTTATTTTAAACGTATAACTAATTCATAGGACAAAGATCTGTGCAGCTGTTGAAAATTATACACGCGTGTGTTAATCCTAGAAGTGTAGTTTTTAAATGGTTAATAACTAGAGGTGAATATTGGGTCACTATTTGGCAATCACTGACCAGCTATCACACTATAATGAACACTGTGTCATAACCGATTATTAATGGGTTATAATGCATTTACAAATGGTTCGGTAAGCACTAATAGCAAAATTATGAAACCTTTATAGTCTTTACAAACAGTCCTTAATGTGTTATCAAAAAAATGCATTTACTGATTGAAAACCTACATTTCAATCAAGTTCTTGCAGGAACATTAATGCAAAGGCAATATGTGAAACTCCCATACTGGGGAGTGCTACAAAGGTATAGTGAGTTTCACATGTTCTTAGTCTCTTGTAGAAAAGAAAACAATTGCATTGGGACATTTAAAACACGTTTTGATCTATATTTGCAAAATGGCTGACATGGCAGTGACAGGCGCAGCACTGAGGCAGTGAGCAATGTCTTTCAGTGAGAAACTACAGAGTTGAATGCTTTGAAACCATACAAAATGATTGTGGAGAAATAGAGAAGCAAAGAACATTAGTAAAATTAATACAATTATGTAATATAATAAAATGTATAATGGGAAAGATTTTGTTTGCTTATCCTACTCCCTGTGTAGGCTACATGGCACTGTTTTTCTTAAACATTTTAGTAACTTAACCATTCTTATTTGGACCAATTTAGAGGAGCAATTAGTCAAAGTGCCTTGCTCAAGGGCAATACAAGACATTTATCACATTTGGGATTCAGGCCTATTTGTTACAGGCCCTATACTCTAAGCAGTAGGGTATCTGCCATCCACTAAATCCAGTTTCATTCATTTCCTTTTCTGTAAAATGCTTCCTCCGGAACCTCTGTTATTAAATGTAAGCACCACTCTGAGAGCCTCTCCACTGAATACAGTGAAATTCCCATTGGTTAGTAAAATGGCATCTTATCTACATTATTAATTCCCCTGTACATTCAACAGTCTGTAATAGTTTCACATCCGAAACTTTACAGTCATCTCTCTTTCATTCTCAAGAACACAACTATAGCACTTACAGTACTTACATAATGACTGAATGATAAAACATAATGGAGCGGACACAAGGCTATACTGTAGCTATCATTATTAAAGGCATAATACATCTAAATTTAAATTATATTGTAATTAACTTTAAGATGACCCTTCACTGGAACTAAGGGGCCGAGCCCAAACCCTGAAACACAGCCCCACACCATTATCCCTCCACCCAACTTTACAGTAGACACTATGCATTCAGGTAGGTAGCGTTCTTCTGGCATCCGCCACACCAAAATTTGTCCATCAGACTGCCAGATAGTGAAGCGTGATTCATCATTCCAGAAAACACGTTTCCACTGCTCCAAAGTCCAGTGGCTGAGTGCTTTGCATTACTCCAGCCGAAGCTTAGCTTGGCACATGTTGATGTGAGGCTTGCGTACAGCTGGTCGGCCATGGAAATCTGACGGACAGTTCTTGTGCTGATGTTGCTTCCAGCAGCAGTTTGGAATTCGCACTACGAGCTTCAACACTTGGCGGCCCCACTCTTTGAGTTTGCTGAGCTGATGTTGATCCTAGATGCTTCCATTTCACTTACTTCAATTACAGCACTTACAGTTCACTGGGGCAGATCCAATAGGGCAGTCATTTCACAAACTGACTTGTGACATCCTATGACAGTGCGACGTTTAAAGTCACTGAGCTCTTCAGAACGACCCATTGTACAGCCAATGTTTGCCTATGGAGATTTAATGGCTATAGGCTGGATTTTATTGCCCCTATGAGCAATGGGTGTGGCTGAAAAACCTGAACTCAATTATTAGTAGGGATGTCCACACACTTCTGGCCATATAGTGTATGTTGACAAACGTCACCTTTTCTTGATGAGATTGACACATCAAAACACCGATCCTGGGTAAGTGTAAATGAAACATAGACCTTATTTGAAGGTAATCTAAAATCCCCAGACCAGCTATCACACTATTCTGACCAATAGTTTCTAAATTGTTACCCTTTATATAGGGTTTTTGGAGAGTCATGCGTTATGTAAGTAGACCATTGTATATGTGAGAATTAGCCCCTTTTCAAAAATCAATGTTTGCTTCGGTGCCCCTGAGTGTACAGTACATGGTGTTGATTTTCAGCTCAATTCAATGTAATTGATTGCGCACCAATGCTGGATTACTCAATAACCACCCCTAGGAAATGCAGCTGAGCTGTTGGAAGAACTGATTTATTCAAATGAGTATTCACTGTCCTTAATAACTTGAAGAATAATTCTCAGAGAATTTGATTTATGTGATTGGGCCAACTATTAAAGACCCATTAAAGGCCCACAGTCTGATTTGGATATACAGTATTTAGGGGGTTTCCCTGTATGTAAGAACAGAAGGCTGTTCTTTTCACGTTTTAGAAGAATGCTATCTCCTAAACTATGAACTGATAGCATAGATAGCATACAAACATCTGTGTTGCTAGTCAAAGTTGTTTTTCGTTGTGATTGGTAACTGTGACATGAACAGAATTTGCGGTTGACTTCATACAAGCATCATCTTTAGATTTGTACCCTAACATAGCGTGAAAGACAGAAACAATAGCTTAAAGGTCGGCTAAGTTTAATTAGGGGGCAGATTAGGGGTACTGTAGGAGAGGATTTAATTGCATGCTAGACTAATACTTGGAATTGATCCTTGATCCAGTGGGCTCTTACCTTCCACTTAAGCAGGTTTGTGAACATTTGCACAAATGTATTTGATCTGGGGAGGGCCATTAATCCCACAAGTAGAGAATATTGTCTTTACGTTCAAGCTATTAACAATTTCCAGGTTGACAACCATTTGATCAATGGCCTCTTCACCTTTCACCTGAGACTGGGTGACATTGCACGACTAAGAGCATGTGGACGTTGAAATTTGAATAGAAACCAAGTTAGAACAAATTCATTGTTGACCAGTGACTTGTGTGAGGTTTAAGTTATGGTAGGCTACGAGAAAATACACAAAAATCTACTCACTAGTCAGGTTCAACTCCCTAGCAAATCTATTTGTATTAAATGTATCATTGGATTGGAAGCATACACGCAGGGCTGGCTCTAGGCATAAGCGTCATAAGCAGTTGCTTAGGGCCCCCAACCGCTAAGGGGCCTCCGATAGCTTGGGAGCCCCCAACCGATAGGGGAGAGTGGGCCCCAAATAAAATTTTGCTTAGTGCCGCCAAAAGGCTAGAGCTGGCGCTGCATACACGTTTTAAAGGGAACTGTACTGTCATTGTCCCATATATGTATCTGTTGAGACTGCCCCGGACAATTCCTTATGCATAGAAATATTTTACTAGATCGATCTAGATCGAGCACGCTTCCGTAACATGGATCACCGGTTTCATCAGCAAAGTAAGCCACTGAGTGCGCGAGTAGACGATTGCATAAGCAAAGCATTAAGCAGAGCCTATTACCCACGGGTATGCTATGCATCAAGTGGCCCTTTACAAAACAACCTATTTAGCTAAATAGTAGCATGTCTGATTGACAATCCAAAAACTTCAAGTCTGAATCCAGTAAATAAATATAGCCTACAAAATCAGGGAGTAGATGAACCAACTTTTGTAGAAAATAGCTAAAAACTATTTGTAAAATTACTTTATTTGAGGACAAATTCCATTCACCTATCCTTCTGGACGAATGTGGATCGCTGTTGGTAGATAATTCAAGTCAGCGTAGCCAGGCCTTGACCGCACGGTGTCAGCAGTTGAGAACAGCAGACAGAGAATGCAGAACAACCTGCTAGCTTCAGCGCAACCACACAGCCACTCGGTTCATAAATACTATTAATTTTGGAAAGTTCTGGTAATCTTCTGCCCCTCACGCTGTTGGAAATCCATAAAATCAGATGTTGGTTTACCCTTTGACAGAATTTGTTTTTTTTCTTCAAAAGATACAGTGGAAAATAGTTCTCAATGCGACAATGAATTTGGCACTTCCATAGCTAGCTAGGCCAGTTATCTTGGCTAGACGTTCTCGCGGGACTACCCTGCCTACCCAGTGCCTACCCTGAATACCCAGAGTGCACATCACTGTTGTTGAAGAATGTCACGTGAGGATGTAGAGCGTGCAATTGGAAAATGTATGCATTGGCCTATTTAAAGTAAAATGCATCTGAACTTTCTGTCTGCGAAAATGCGTGATTTTTGCTGTCTGCCAATGTACAAGAGCTACAGAGTGTTCCCCTGCACTTTAGAAAATTCACTATTGTGTTTAATCGTGAATTACAAACAACTGTCTTTAGGATGCTTACACTGAGCATATCTAACGTTGATCGACTTGACTGGAAAAATACAGATAAAAGGTGATAATATGTCACGTTTAATGGTTTGATAATGATACAGGTTATGTAAAAAAAAAAAAAATCCTTTTATCCACCTCAAAAATGTGTGCTTACTTCTGTGAGTCTACGTGTGTGCATGAGTATGTGCTTATCTGATTGCGCGTGTTTATGTTTTGTTGGCAGACAGAGATCTGGACTGATGTCAAGAGGCTGCTGCCACACGTCAATGCACCTGCTAATTAATTGGCTTTTAGTTGCAGATGTGTTTTCAGCATTGTCAAGCAACGATTGCTTTTTTTTGGCAACTGTCATTAAACCATTTCACAAATTTGAAAACAAGCTTTTCCATAATAAATGCACCCATTCCTTTTGCCTAAACCCATACAAAAACATCTTACAGTGCTTCTATGACTTAACCATTTACTTTTTTTCATTGTGGATTTTTTTCATTATGTATATGTTTTGTTGGAGAAGATTAGGAGCTGGAAAATAATATCTGACTATGCTTTCTCTGTGTACAGGGAAACGGACCAAAGTGCAATCTTTCAAAAGGCTACATTTGTGGAGATGAGGTAGGGAATGGAGGATGGAATGTTTTATGTATCTGTTGATATGTTAAAGCAGGGAAATTGCAATGTAAATGTTTATATTTAAATCACTGCACTACAATGCAAAAATGGTGCCTTTGCAAATTTTTACTTGGGGGCAAATAATTTGCTACATAGTAGATATGTACTATTCAACTACAGGATATTCTTACAGGGGCCAGATTGGAAAGGTTATAAAAAGGTGTTATTTACAGGAACATTGATACATACAGTAGTGCCAGATTATTATTCTCATTTGATCACTCTTCCAAAAACCACTATTAAAAAGAAATCCACAAACACAATTAAAATCTTGTTAGCAACAAGAATTGATCCCATTTGTAGAGTGCCTTTGGGTAAAATGCACTTCTGTATAAAAGTTCAAAGTTCAAGTTCACAGTTTCTAATATTTAAACCACATTTATTTTCAGGTGAAGTGATAAAAATAGACAATGATGAAAACAGCAGAAAAGTGTTCCATTGATCATGCTGCAGGCTTCTGTCAGGCATGGCTCCTGATAAATGTCTTGGGTTGGAGAACTTCCCAGTGATGCGCCGAGCCATCTTCATCACAGCCTGGAGGGCTGTGTTATTACGTGCAGAGCAGTCCCTATTGCATGGCTGTGATGTGTGTCGCTCTCCATTGTGCATGTCGTAGTATTTGGAGAGGCCCCGGGATGGCACGGCAAATGTTTTAGTGGCCTTGGGGAGTTGCTGCTGCGTCCTATGGACACAACATTGGTGGTATTGAATGTCCATGACAGTCCTCAGCTATGTGGACTCAGAGAAACGTAACAACTGACTCTGCTGTGACCCTGTTGAGGGGAACTGTGGCATGTTCCCTTCTCTGCTTCCTAAGGTCAACAGTTATCTCCTTAGTTTAGGTGACGTTGAGGAAGGGATTGTTGTCCTGGCATCACATTGCGGGGTTTGCTTGTAAGTCTTCACTCTTTTGAGAGGGTCGCTCAAGTCAGCCTTGGAGAGCTAGGGTCTCTGGTCATCTGGAGAAGCAAGTGCTTTCCTGGATAGCTCAGTGTTGTCTGCTTCGAAGTGATCATAGAACCTGGGGAGATAGTCTGGGATGGAGACATAGGTCGGCACCATTCAGCTGGATTTGCCTAATGTAATCTTTGAGGATGAACAGATTGTTGCATGCTTAATGTATATATGGCTGTTGTATTTACTAATGTTGTATCCATTGTAGGACATTGACTTATAGGGTACTTTATGGTGGCATTGAATGCTTCAGTATGGGCTTTCAGCAAAATCTGGGTTTTAGCTCAAAACAATGTGATTACCGGCTGATATGCTCCTAAATAACTCACTATAAATTGTGTATCCTGACTGCAGAAACAATTCAATGTGGAGAATGCATTAATCTGGTACTTTCATTTTTCCTGTGACTTTATGTGAAGAAAGCATCCTTCTAAGCATGGGATCTGCTACACTTCCATAAGAAGAGAACAGCTGTCACTAGTTAATAAAATCAGACTGTCATTCCATTCATTAATTAAAAAGTCCTATAAAGTTACACTTCCTGGGTTCGGTCCCTTTACAACTGCTTCACCTCTGTAGGGAGACTAAACTAATGAAATCTTGTATGAAAAAAATGTTTTCATTTAAAAACTCAACTCTAAAAACTCACCACAGATGTCTCTCCTGATGATGTCTGAAAATCACGTTGCACTGTAGGGATATTGAGCATTTTGATTTGCGCTCAAATCAAAGAAGAAACTAACCAATGTACTTGAGAAAAAGTATATTTATAATCATAAATCTGTGATACCACCCTTTATTGCCAAGTTAAGTAAATTGCAATTTGTAATGTTTTTGATAGCCATAGCTGAGACCATTGGGCATTTTAACTCACTGCTGAGTTTTGCGCATTATTATGTATTTTTTTAAACATTTCTATGATGTTCTGTATTTTAAAACTCTCTGGAACTGTTGGTCTGTTCCCCAGGAAACTTTTATGTAGCATCCATGTGCCCACTCTAAATGCTAGATTTTTTCACTCTAGCTAAAACAATATGGCTGCTATGAACCAATGAGCTTGCACAAAAGGTTTTTCCCTTATAACAGTGCCACCTCTTGGCCAAACGAGTTTATCCAAGCGCTGGAGCGCGAGGATTGAGATACCGGGGTGGTGCAGTAAACAGTTTTGGGAACTGTAATTCAAAGAGGATGAATATAAAATGCATGTACAGACATGGCATAAATGTCCCCCTGGAGACAGCCAGGTAAGACATGGATGCAGACATTATCTCTCGAAGGGAATGACAGGTTCATCCAAGCACTGGAGTGCAACGATTCAGATACCGGGGTGGAGAGTCCCCCTGGAGGGTGGTTAGAGAATTGTAACAATCTGACTGTTTTTATTCTATTGCATTTTTATATTTTTTATTTTTCTTTGTAAAGCACATTGAATTGCTTCTATGTATGAATTGTGCTATATAAATAAACTTGCTTACTTGCAAACAAAACCAAACATTGTAGTTTAGCTAGACTTACACACCTGAACATGTGTGCAATATTTGCCCATTCTATTTCAAAATATAGTATATATAAAAACATAGCCTTCTGATTGTTAATCTGGATATCTATGCTTCACTTACAGACTTGTATCTATTAGACCCAATACAATTGTATATAATCCACTGGTCAATAGTAGCCAGTTTTCTTTTTATTTAGTTGATTGGGGAATATTGCATTGTTATAACCTCGTTCATAACCTCTACACACCAGGATACATGGGGATTGTTCATTCAATTGTAGAGGAGTTGGGATTTAGATGTTTTCAAAACGAAAACAATTCAAACCAATTCAAAATCCATAATGTCGGACTTCAGACTGTTTATCACTTTTTTGGCAGATGTTTTGCTTTATTTAAGTATTTTTATTTTTCATTTCAAGTTACTTTTGAGGAAGCATTTATTGCAGTGTAGCCTGCAGATCAGTTTCACCTATGGTGAAAGAGCCATAGTAGCTCTGAACTTTAACAATAGGTGTTATTGATTGACAGCATTTAATGGGTGGGAATACAGGAAAACAGATGTTCCCATTGGAGAATTTCAAACAAGGGCACCTTTTAGCGTTATACCTCTGATATTCTGAAGTTTTGGATTGATCGAAGGCCATTATTAATGTATGAAGGAGGAAGATCTGTCCCGCATGCCTGTTGACTACTCCTGCAGTATGTTACAGGAATCAGTCAATTTAAAACACATTACAAATGATTACAATGTAATAGTAAAGCACATAAAAGGCCAATAGTGGAATGGATATATCAGAGTAACTCTCTGGGATGCATAATATCTACAACATTTAATACTTTTTACCCATTCTTCTAATATTCAACATACAGATATCCACAAAAATAAAGGAAACACCAGCATAGGAGGTAGAACCACCACAACTCACCCAAACAGGTTCAGTGCACTTTTGCATAGACAGTGCAATGTATGGAAATCTGTTAGAGGGATTAATCACTCTTATTCCACTAGGCATTTCAGAATTTGGTCTGATGATGATGGCAAGCAACTATGATTCAGGTTCTCTCAAAAATTTGGCCGTTGCACATTGTGAATCAGCAAGTTAATGTTTTCGAGAAAAACAATGTTTTGGCTAACGTTTTAAAAACATTAAAACAAGAAACATATGCTGTAAGTTAGCCTACATGGGCTACAGTATGCCATTACTTTAGTTTTTGCTTTCATGGACAGTTGCACACTCACAGATTAAGCCCAGTCCTGGACTACAAAATCAAGCTCAATGGAAATGTTTAAGCTTTTTGAGCACCAACCCCTACACAAACGGCCATTCATTGTAATTCAAATAAAAACAGTAACTGTTGCTGCAGGATTATTTTCCTGCGGGATAAAAGCATCTAAAATTAAGATTCCACATCTTCTAGCCTTGCACTATGCCGATACATTTGAAGGAAAGAATTCACCCAAAATATAGCACCAGCAGTCACTTTTAGCATTGTTATTTGTGCATCAAATGTGTTCATGTTTTCATTCCAGTGGATTGGCAGTTGATCAGTGTTTTTCTCTGTAGAATACAACAATAGAGTTAACTGAGTCATTCCTAATCTCACCACATGTTCTCCTCCATTCAGAATCTGAGGCCTAGCAGTGGTTTCGATGGCCTGACCAGGCCCAAGGGTCCTCTTGGAGATGGGTCACCATGTGTCTTTGCCAGTGTCTGGGTGCTGCTGCTCAGCCTTACCTCTGCCTTGGCCAGCCGTGCCCTATAAAACCCCCTTTGGACTGGCGTCGACCAACAAGCTGATCCCAAAGGCAAAGTCATTGTCGTGAGGCTTGTTTGTGGATGTTTTTTCTTTAAGCCAGGCGTCATCATGCTATTTAAAAAAGGAGAGACGGGGAGAACCCAATCAAAGATAAACTGAAATATTATTTATTTGATGTAACATTTTGGGTCTGAGGACCACTATAATGCAGAAGATGGCTTTACATGGAGCCCCATTGTGGTGACGCCTCAGTGGTTGATGACTGTGACTGTCTTTCCATCAGGAACACAGAGAAGACCCCAAAAGTATCATGTCAAAGACTTCTGCACTCCTGCCGTGACCAAGAGAGAAAGACAGTCAGATAGTGAGAGAGCGAGAGTGTAAGAGGGAAATAGATAAGAGAGAAAAAGAGAGGAAGAGTAAAGATCTGCTGTCCGTCACTTGTTTTCGTCTTGAAACAGTGCACAGACTTGCACTTCTATAATGAACAAACCTCAAACTGTGTTTCAGTTCCTTGCAGACATGGAAGAGCTATGATGTTTGTGTCTTTCAAAAGTGTAAATCTTAAATTAAGTGTATCCATCTAATGGTAAACATTATCTTCTGTATAAATCTTTCATTTCAGCATATTTTCTTTTTCAGCAGACAAAGAAATGAAGGACTCAAAGATGATGTTAACTGGTTCTCATTTGAGAAGTTATTGTTGATTGTAGGTTAGAGTAAATATCCACCCTCACACATGTCCATATTTTTGTCTGTGTATATAACAAACTTCTTTCTTTCAATGAACGAATATGACCAACCTTTAACGGTAATGGCGATATAACAGCACTGTAATGTTGAGTATGAAGAACTAATGTAATGTACCACGTTGGCAATGTCTATGAAGAAACTAAGTGGCAAAAATGCTGGTTGTATGCCTTCATTATTTGTATTTATTTCAGTCTATAATGGTTCATATCATAGTCAAAAAAGAATGTATACAGGGATGAAATTAAATTAGCTTTATTTGTGTGGAAAGTCATTACCTGCTTTGTACAGTGCAAATTCACTTAGCCTTGTCTATGCTTGTAATGGCATCTCCAGCTCATCAAACTTTGAAGGCTGCATTTAAACCGGCTGCTGAATTCATATGTTTTCACCAATTGCTCTTTTGACAAAGTCTACCAGCTCTGAAGAACAGAAAAGATCCGATGACATTGGTCAAAAGACAAATTAGTAAGAAAATAAATCACTATTGGGTTGCCTGTTTCACTTTCAACACAGCCTACAGTATATAATGACCAAAATAAATGGGTTCAAGTAAAAATAACACAAGTAATCAGGTCAATATTTGACAACATCTATGCCGGGGATTGGACCTTTGGGTTTCCTTTGGACTGTTCCAGCAGAGGTTTGTAAAGCCATTTACAGCTGCTGCATTCGGCTGTGTTGAGTTTACCCCCATGCATTTCAGTTTGATTGGTCAGTTTGTAGCTGAGTCTTGCAGATGACATCATGACGTACTGTCTATGAATGATTACAATAATGGCTCTGGAAGCCCATAAAGCCAATCAAACACATAAGGTAAATGAACAGTTTTTGACTTGTAGTAATGTAAATTAATAAAATGGTCAAAATATCCCCTCACGGAAATGAGGGTTTCAGCATTTCTCACAAAGTTCATAAAGTTAATGTATTGCAAAACTTAATGTTACAGCACACATTGCCCCTAAATGGAAATGAAGATAATATAAAAAACAAACAAATACTGAACACAGATGCTGACAAAATAATAATTTATGGCAGCTTTTATAAGGTGATGGGCAGAGACTACTCAAAGATGGGATGTCATGGAAATCTGTGCACGAAAATAGTTTGAAAGGGAAAATTATGCCTGTGTGAGTGTGTATATATGTGTGTGTGTGTATATGTGTGGGTGCATGTGTGTTTGTGTGCCTGTATATGTGAGAGATCTCAAAGCCGAAATGTGCTGGAGTTGCAGGTTTTAAGGAATGCTGCCGGAGTCCAGTTTGTTTCCTTTCAATATAAAAATGTGTGTGTTGGGGCAGGCGGGATAAGGTTGGGGTAGAAGGAAACGGCAGGTTGCTATGCGTTCACAGTTGATTAATGAGCCAGTGGGATGATGTTTCTTATCAACACTCTGCACATGTTGGAGAGAGCAGTAAGGTTTACACAACTGGGGATCCACCAATCAGAGACGGCTCCTACTTCCTTCCCATCATTCCACTTCTTTCAGTCACATCTGCCTGTGTGGCGCTTTTCTCTTTGACATGCTTGGTATGGCTTGTTAAACACTGCAGGCATCACATTGTCAAATGCTGAACATAATACTACAGAGTTCAGATAGCAAATTACAGTGTAGCTTCAGTAAGACTTATGGAAGCATTTGTGTTCATGTTTAGAAATGTGTTTGCTGACTGGATTCTCAGTCTGGGTTTGTTAAATAGTGTAAAATAACAATTTGTATAATAACCACCTTCTATTGCTGGGCAAACAATTTAGTTAGAGTTTTCTTGCAGGAATAGTAGAGCCATAGAGAAAATGCAAAGCAGGTTATTGGAAAGGAGGAAATGAAGCACGTTTTCCCAGAGGCTCTGTTGATACTCTAGTGTATATTGCACACATATTAAGCACTGAGGCTGTGTGCACATTCATTAAAAGTTTTCATTTCATTTTCGTAATTTTACCCTTGATCTTTCTTTAATTTCATTTTTAACTGCCTGCCTCATAAGTCAAGAACTGTCTAGTTTTTTGTGTGTGCAAAGGGTATTGTAAAATGAGCATGGTTAGGTAAGACAACCATGAGAAAAAGTAATAGAAAATCAAAAACTCTGAGCCTTTAAGCAAGCAACGGTGTTGTCAGGGGAGCGGACATGGCTTTTGAACCACAGTAGTTGAGATGTGATCTTTTGCTTTCTTGAAGAAAGTCTGGACATGTCTACTGGAAAGAGAAGAAGCTCTAAAACAATCTAATACATTCTGCTACACCAAGTGACTCTGGCTGTCTCATTTCCCTTCCATGTGTTTCAAATGTAGGATGGTTATTGATGGAGCCATCATTTCCAAAGCCAAGCATCTGTAACGAAATTCTACTATTTTTATTTGATTTGTTGATGGGATCTTTGTCTCTTGCAACTGCTGTAGCTTTATTACACATCCTGTCACCCTCTGTAGGCTTCTGCTGACCACTAGAGCATATCATAAAATCTCTAATCTGCTCAGTCTTTATTAATTTAAAACTGTTATTCCACAGAACACTCCCAAATAAATCAAATCAAACTTGTATTTGTAGAGTACTTGATATAAACAAGGACAACCTGAGTATAAACTTTACAAAGACCAATGCCAGAGGACAGGGGTAGGACCGGACCCAGCGCAGCGTATAACTAGCACCCACAACCCCAGTAGAATAATGGCTCTTCCGCATGAACTGGGAAAACAACTTAAATAATGGACTTATTAAATGGATTTATTAAATGAGAGTGGACTTATTAAATGGATTTATTACGACTCAAATCTTTGAGTTGTAATAAATCCCAAGGAAAGGGATTTTGTATTTTGTAATGACTGAAAGTAGAAGAATCTTACACAGTGTTAAGTCAGGGCTAAATAATAAAGACTGTTGGTGAAATCTTCAGCTGAAGAAACTGAAGCTGAAAAGAAACAGTATCTAGAATGTTATTGTACATGCCAAAGCCATAAGAACAGTCGTGTCTCTGCAGAGAGATAAAGCAGAGAAATAAAGACAGAGAAGGGCACACTAGTTATCTTCAATGCAAATGCTTGCCATGTGTTTGCAAGAATAACAAATTTGTTATTTATTGAAACATTGAGGGATGCCTGCTGTAATGCTCCCTATATCATTTCATTACCCTCTTTTCATTTACAAAGCTCTGCTGCACCAGCTTCCAGCATACCTGACCTCAATCTGAAACTGTAAAAACATGAGGCACCAAACCAGTCCACAGGGTTGGTCAGCTCTTTTTTTATGATGTGCAGTGTTTTTTTATTTTACATCTAAAACCCTTTGTGCCTCTAAGGCAGTTTAGGACTCTGATGATGAATATGTTCCATGAGAACTGTAATTGTTTTGATTGAGTATACAAATGTGTCTTTTGTTGAGATTGTGGTGTTGAAATTGTATATTGTAATTTTATTTGGTTTTTGTTACATTGGTAAATGGAGAGTATGTTCTTAAAAGTTTGAATTGATGTCCTCAGGGCACCATTGGAAATTAAACACAGGCCTCAACAAGAGACTAGACCAAAATCCAACATAATCATTCAGACGGCGTGGCCCTTATTATGAAGCTCTTGCCCAGCATATGTATCATGGGTTAAACAAAGTGAAATGTTAATTATGGCAACTGCTAGTGATGATTTTAGTTATAGGGATACAGAAAAGTAGTTATTTTGCCGTGTGAACATTTAAAACTCGATGACTGAAGACCCCTTCATAATGACACAGACCCCCGAAGAAAAAAAAAAAAGGTGTAATTATTTATAATGCTAGCTTTCAAATCTACATAAACAAAGGTGGAACAAATCATCACTACCATCCATACCAAACTGTGGTTATGGTTTTGGTCCCAGTGTCTATGAATATGGGAAAAATATATTTAAAAAAATAGAAATATCCATGTTTCATAGATTTGCACTGTTAAGCAATGCTATAAGCATTTGTTTTTTATTTGTAAGCCTAGACTCTAAAATAAAAGGTTCCTGGAGGAACCTTTAGTGGGTTTTCAAATTGAAACTATGGGCAAAGTTCATTGAGGGACCTTTTGTTTTTTAAGGTGTGTGATTGGTGGGGTTTTTATAAAGTAACATAGTATGCTCTGCATTGTCTCTGCGTAATACAGGCAGAAATACCTCATCTTATTTACATTTACATACATCTACATATTCCAGGAAGACTGCAGCAGGCAAACCTCAGTGCAATGCATCACTAATTCCATGCAGACAAGGAGTTCTGGCAAATCTTAATAAAAAGCATAAAAAAGATAAAAGATCAACACAAAAAAATACTTCCAAGCCAAAAAAGCTGTATACTTAAAAGTGTATTCTTTTGGAACAACTAAGTTGTACTATAGTCTACTAAATTGTTTTGAAATAGATTTTAAATACTGTTTAGTAATATGTATACAGTATTTTGGTGTGTTCAAATGGATCCACTAATTTCATACTTATGTGTACTTAAAATACATGATTGGTTATTCCATTTTAGTACACTTCAAACATACTCCTAATCATGTATTACACATATTCTAAAGTATGAAATAAGTTGATCCGTGTTAACACACTTAAGTATACTTATTACTATTTAAATACTAGCTAAATAATATTTTATACCATTCTGTGTACTAACTAAAACACTGTCAATATAGTGCTTCATATTGCTTGGGCTATTAAGAGCAAACTGTGTTTTTTAATAAAACTACAAACTTATAGGTATTGTTTCCTTTTTGAACATCCTGCAGTCTGTAACTTGAAAAGGCCTACTCCTCGACCAATTAGAAAATTACCCAGGATATGAATTACTGTACACTGGTGCTTCATCAATTACTGTAAAATTGAGTATTATGCTGCACCCGCAAACCTGCGCTGGCGGGGGTCATTATTTATGTCCTGCTGTTAACAGTCAGATCATAACCATGGCTGGAAACAATATTAATTAATTATGAAAAAATATAATACTGAAGTGGTCTGCAAAACCAAAAACCTATATACAGTAGACGTCATCCAGACATGACGTGACCAAAAACTGACATTGACGGACTGACCGATATTCACTACTGCCTCATAGGAGTGAGGGAGCCAAGCCTTTTTTGAGATATGACACAGTATCGATAACCCTTTATTTATTGTCAATAACTCTAAATGACAAGTTATTCAACTGCATTTTCAACAAACACTTTATGCCCCTACACACAAAATTAGCTAGAGTGCAGTGAAAACCCTGCCTCACGAGGTGAGTATTGGATGGCGCCAGCTGCGCATGGCAGAAGTGGCTGAGAATCGGTGTCGTTTTGTTATGAACGGGTAGCTTGTATTTTTATGTCTCTCCCCTCAGCACATGTATGCACTAAGCCATACAGAGGAGTGGGGGAGGCTACCGCAAAGGTGACCTCCAGGTTTGTATTGAAAGACCGGGTATTAGCATGAGAGCAAAGCTTGACTAAAAACAAATCCGACCCCAGAGGAGGTCTCCAGCACAGATGTGTACATTTCTGATAAACAAAATGTCAGGTCAAACCAGCAGCTCCCTTTACTAATTCAGCCAGGGGTTTGTAAGAAAGAGAGGGAGAGGAAAGAAGACAAGACCCTGAAGATGTTTTTTTTTCCTCTTTCAGCTCAGTGGTATTTCAATGAATACTGATACATAGCCTATAGAATGCCTGCCTATGGACACGATTAGCAATATGATCCTGAGGATGTGTCAATAATTTATTTTCTTCTGCCTTTTTTTTTAGCTGTAGCTCATTACAGATTGTTTCAAGACTATGTTTAACTGTCTATATAAGTGCTTTTTATGTACGATGTGTAACAACATTTGTTGTTAGATTTGCTCTTAACAATTTCCTATCCATAACCCAAAAGAAGGCAATTCATAACAAGATAGATCGATTTGCAGTCAACTACACACCTTTACATTAGTAATAATGAATAGTCATGTCAGTACATGCGGTACTAATGGTAGCTCCATGCTTTCGAGATGGTGGTAGAAACAAGGACGGAAGAGATGGAGGTGAAGGATGTGTTTGTGTAGGAGGAGGAAAATGGATGGACTAGGCCAAGTGTGCATCACTGGGAAAAAAACGATGCATTTTGATGTTCACATTTAATGGAGGAAGATGGTAACTGTCAGAGGAATAATGGCCGAACATAAAGCTTGTGGAAGGTATTTTGTACTTGTACTGTTTCCTGGCATTTTTTATTCTGTTATATGTTTTTTCAAATATATTATTCTTTTGATAGATGTCTCTCCCATGTTGACATCTCTCATGCTGAGCTCAATGTCCAGGAATAATCTATTCTCAAGCAATGAGGTGCCGTCCTTCATCCAAGTCCATGGCTTTAAGTCCTTTCTCCCCCACCTTTCTCTACCACTAAACATCTAAATTGCATTGAAGAGGTTGATATGATGAACTTTCTACTAAATAAATACACAGCTGGAGGGGGATTTAACATAATCAGCAGATACTGAGAAGCAGCTTTGAGGGTGTGATGTGGTATACTGATGCACTCCTCTCCTCGCAGGTCTAATGAGTTCAGGCAAAGGGGAGGCCAATAGCTGACGTGGGTTCATAGGCATCAGCATGGACCAGGCACCAGGCAGATCTACTTATCTTTAAATCATCTCTATTTCCAGATAATACAGCCAATTCCGTGACTAGAGCAGCATTGCCACCGGTTCATCAACACAGGTTGTAGCTCTTCGCAACACCGTTCAGTCAGATGGCTGCCTTCTGCCATAGTTCATACTGGAGTCGAGGGCTGGTTTTGATGGAAAGATAAAGTGGACATGAGCTTTTGAACCTCACAGTGAGGCATTAACATATTTAAGTCACACATTCTCTGTGCTTCTATGACTCAGTGATTGGCACCTTGGGGTTCAGAAACCTCATATACCTCATTATACTTTCTAAGTCATAATGTCAAATTTCCTGCAGTTCCATTACTGTCTTCCTTTGATGTTGCAGATGACTATATCTTCACAATAATAGGAGACAAGACAGACTACTTTGCCATAAGCTGCTTTGAAACCAAAGTAGTAATTACCGACAATAATTCATTGTGATTACCAGCCAGCGCACTTTGACTGCAGTCAGCATTCACATTACCGTCAGAACAGTATGAGTCCTACAAATAATTTTCTATTTTATTTGTTCTCTCCAGCAATCTCATTTAAACCAATATGGCAAACCCTAAAAAACTGTTTGTGGAGTTAACCAAAATCACCACTGCTTTGCTCTATTGAAAAGATGACAGAATATGTAATATGCCGAAACAGCAGAGACTAACTGCTGTTTTGTGTTTTTGTGCATTTTGCCCCCTGCCAACAGCTGTATTTTCCCCTCTGTTGGAAAACCTTCCCTGGATAATTATCTATTGTAGATGCCCATTCTCAGATAATGAATGCTTTCCCACCAAGCCATAAAATGAACAGAGACCCTTAAGTGCTGAAAACACACAGAGACAATAAACTATATCCCATACCCTGGTGCTTAATTCAACCACAGAAAAGGAAGAATAGCTTGAGTGATGTTCTTCCTAAAATAAATATCACAGAAAACATAAGGTATTGTCATTGCGTGTCCATTACTATCAGGGAAAGAGAATTTAAACGTAGCGAAGGATTGTATACTTCAGAAAAAAAGGACAACAGTGCCCCCCTGTGGACCAAAGCGGCTCCTCAGTCAGCTGAATGAAATATGTGACAGTTGAAACGAATGTGCAGTGCTGTTGGCCTTGGCTGTATTCTTTTCATAAATTAACTTCCAGACCTTGTGGTTATAGTTTTATTATATGTTATATCTATATCCAATAACCATTAAGAGCAGCTTACGTCTCCTTCACACAATTAATAGTCGTTAGCTTGTTAAGTATTAACAATGAAAACGATATATGGCTTTATTTGTAAAAATCAGAGGAGCCAAAATAATTTTCTCAAAAGTTGTGTTTCTCAAAGCACCCACATGTCACAGCAGTCTTCAGAACAGTGAGGTGGAACAAAACAGTGAGGAGGAACAAAGCAGTGAGGTGGAACAAAACAGTGAGGTGGAACAAAACAGTGAGGAGGAACAAAGCAGTGAGGTGAAGTAAAACAGTGAGGTGGAACAAAACAGTGAGGTGGAACAAAACAGTGAGGTGGAGTAAAGCAGTGAGGTGGAACAAAGCAGTGAGGTGGAACAAAACAGTGAGGTGGAACAAAACAGTGAGGTGGAACAAAACAGTGAGGTGGAACAAAGCAGTGATGTGGAGTAAAACAGTGAGGTGGAACAAAGCAGAGAGGTGGAACAAAGCAGTGAGGTGGAGTAAAACAGTGAGGTGGAACAAAGCAGTGAGGTGGAACACAGCAGTGAGGTGGAACAAAGCAGTGAGGTGGATAAAACAGTGAGGTGGAACAAAGCAGTGGGGTGGAACACAGCAGTGAGGTGGAACAAAGCAGTGAGGTGGAACAAAGCAGTGAGGTGGAACAAAGCAGGGAGGGGATCACCAGTGGGGGACACAGGATTTCAAAAACCCAATGCCAGACATTGCCTGTGTACAGCTCTACGTTTTACCCTTTAGTCGTGTTCTGATCTAGAGCAGGTTACAGCAGTGAGAACATACTGTACATTTGCATTATTTGGCCTGAATATGACCTAATACACAGTTTGCATGGGGAATTTTAGTCCAGGACTAGGCTTATTCGAAAATGTGTCCAGGACTTGGCGTATCCAATGTCAAAGACATTTTTGGAGCTAAAATGTTTAGACAAACATTTGCCTGAGTGATGTTCAGGCTAAGGACTTATTTCCCTGACCACTATGGCTTAAATGTAAACGATGTGACACCAGCGGGCACTCCTGGACATCAGCATGAGATCTGGAAGAGATTGACAAAGCACTTGTTGTCCCCCCCACCCATTATGTGGTTCAGAGGGTCCAACTGACCCCAACACTTCATCTTAGTTCTATAGAAGGGGAACAACTAAATTGTCCTCAGTCGACCCTGGCGGTTACTCTCCAGCCAGTATTTTTTATATGTTGCCGGAGGAAGGAATTCTAGGGGAAAAAATTGCCTTTTTACTGCTTGATGTTTTACTATGCTCTCACTCTTAACATCATGGACAATTTGACTTTTTACAGACGCCACACTCTATTGTGTATGTCCCTCTTGCCTGTAAGTTAGTGTTAGGGAATCGTCAATTTGTCAGCACAGAGTGCTATTCACAACTAGGTCAACAGCCAATGCAAATTAAAAACCAGAGTGTATAGCTAGCTCTGTGTGACATTGTTGCCCCATTTCAGAGCTAATTGTGGAACATGAAAACAAGTCATGGTAGGTCCCTGCTCTCTGGTCATTGTATATTGTTGGTATTAAACACAGGGTCTCTGTACTCTTGGAGGCTGATTGTTGTAAATTAATGTGTGGGTTATTCTTACTATGTGGTGCCATTTCTGTCCCCAGGAAAATATAATTTGTTATTTTGTGTATATATTGTAATATATGCATTTGGAACCCTTTTATTGGTGAATGTAAGCAATGTTGGCATGTCCCAGGTTATTTATTTTGTGTATATGTTATTTATTGAGTTCTATGAGAAATAGAAGTCATTGAATAAAAAAAAAATGAATGTCTTTCTTCATTATTTTGTAGTACTAGTTAAAATCTCCGTATTGGTTTTTCCCATAAATATTGCATTTATTATTAATCCATTTCAACATTTTATGTGTGTACATAACATGACTATTCACCCCATTAGGTTGTAGTATTTTTCCTTTCACAAGCACTTTCCACAATGACATCACATTTTGGGAAGTGTTATAACTTTTTAGGTGGGAAAACAACAGCTCAAAAAAGTACTTCATCTTCATTCTATCTGTTGTTTTATGTTTCATTATTGTTACTCTGTATGTCCTACTCATAAATGTCCATGCTGACAATTATTTAAAAAAATAAAATAAATAAATCATATTTGAACAATACTGTCAGATGTTATGCATATTATTGTGTTAACTTGTAGAGATTGAATAGTGCAACTAAATAGACAGAAATGTTGACCACATTCACTCTTATTAGGGAAAAAAATGCATGCAAATAAAGTGCTGGTTCTGAAAATAGGACACAGTTTATTAAATAATTATACTTCAATAATTATTTGAAGAAGATAAAACTATGCTACGGAATAAGGGACATTTGATTAATTTGAAAATGTAAATCTAGGTGAATATGTACATTTTAATGATTTCAGATTTTATGTTATATAGTTATATGTATGTCCTTAAAAGGGTGGGTATATCTCCTGATCTCATGAGAACAATCTGCCTATATTTATTAAGACTTTAGTACCTGAGTAGGACCTGAGTAGGACCTGAGTTTGACAAATGTCAAAACACAAAAACATTACCTTTTTCTGAAGGCATATAATAAACATTTAAAATATGACATTTTCTTTGCAATAAATGTTGAGTTTCAAATGGCACCGCATAGTAGGAATGACCTGTGTAGTTAAAAAATAGAGCACAAATACATCATCCTACAGCTGTGTCCCTTGGGCCCAGAAAGACAAAGTTGTGAGGATCAATGAATCCCGGGCCCAAATCCTACTACTACACACTCTTATCCCCTCATTTCTTCTCCCCCTCGTTTTCCTCCAGTGCTTTCTTTCTCTGTCTGTGTCACTTAGTCTGCAGACAACTTTTGTCAATATTATCTTTTCTAACCCTTACTGCTGCCCCAGGTGTACAAGCTTATAGACAGCTGAGGATTCAGTTTTGGCTGCAGAAGATAGAACAGTTCATTAAAAACCAGGTCGACAGGCTATTGAAGGTCCTTTAACTTGTTAGGGCAGCTGCCCGTCATGTCTGGATATTATAGCCTTCAAAATGTAGGAGATTATGTTACCAAATTTAATATGAGAGCCTTCGGTACTACAAACAAACCTGTTCAGTCTCCAACTACAATGACTATGGTAAAGATACAGGGAACAGCATACATTCAGAAGTACACTATCATTCATGTGTTTCAGTGTTAATGCAGTACCTTTTTACAGCCAACAGGTAAGCCCCTTCCTGTTGAGCATTTCAAATCAATAATTCTGTATGTATGTACAGTATGTATTTCAATATTAAGTAATCAAATGTGGATTTTAGGTAAAAAATTATTCCTCTTTGGTTAAGGGAATTGTTATGATCAAACAGTTATATTTAAATAAATAATAAACACTGTTTTAAGTGAGAAGCATGAATGGGATTGATGCCAAAAATAGAAGGGAAACGAGAAAGGACATTTACAGAAGTAAATGTGGTGTGCTTGCTAGCTTGTTTACATTAAAAAGTTTACAACTTCTGAATCACGGCCATGTCCAGTAGACGTTTTAAAGTTGAAATTTGGCTACTGAAATTTCGCCTCCAATGAATTGTCTGTGGAGTCATGGAGTCATGTGACCGTGTGCGCGAGGCAGTGTGGGATACCTGGCAGTGCAAAGCTGGCGTGAGAGGTGCAGGAAAATAGAACTCCCCTCTATAATATGCAAATTTGTGCCGAATTTCGCTAGCCGGCTTTGGGCGATATCCAATCAGAAAAGGTGTGTCTGTTCCTCTGGTATCGCTGTGAAACGTTCCTACCATAGCGTAATAATCTCACTATTCTACAACCAACATGGAGGAAAAAGTAATAATTGCGGCATCTGGATTTCCAGAGCTGTACAATGTGTCCCTGTTCAAATACTAATACTGAGCAGGAAGGCGTTTCATTTGGTATTATTAATAGTTAGTTAATGTCTTCATTAAATACACAAACACTACACTAGCTACTGTCGCCTAGTACTGCCCTGTAGTTGCAGTACCTTCCTCTCCTATAGAACATTTTGAACAATTTTGTTTATTTTCATTGACCTAATTATCCCTTATTCTTACCTGTGCTCAAAAAAGGATTGACATCATAATACTACTAGCCACATAAGCTAGCAGAGAAAAATAAAACAAAGTTGGTTTGGTGTCTCTGTCTGGAGCAGTTCAAGAGGGTTAATTAAAGATCTGCGAATTAGGCTAATTAATCATAGTCATAGTCAATAACATATAAGAATTTTAATTTGAGATTGCTAAAACAATGTGAAACAAATTTGGTTGGTCTCTAGCTCGAACGGTTTAAGAGATACACACACTCACTCAGACACCTGTGTCACCTAACCCAAATGCAGAGTTAAAGCCTCTTTGAAATCTCAGTGCCAGGTGACACAGCAGGCTCCCAAACAACACAGCCTGCATGACATCACTAACAGTGACATTGAAAACAAGAAGCTATTCCCCCCCATCATTATCGCTCACCCTCTACAGCGTATCACATAATGAGATCATCACCTCTGGTTGGTCTCGGTAAAGAATAGAGAGCTGCATCGCTGGTGCAGACAGATGTACTTCTACGCCAACAAGCATGGGATGAGGTTATTGGATTTTTTTCCTGGGTTTTGATTACAGATAATTATACAGAAGGAAATACAGATTATATTATTCATCGAAGACAAAATGGCACAGCAGAGGTGTTGGAGTCGGGAACCATCATTTTCAAACGTGCACTGAATGCATTTACCATTCAGCACCACAGTAGGAGCTCGGCCCTGCTTCCCGCTGATAATTAATTCATCTGTTATATAAATTGCTATGAACCAAAACATGGTATGTTGGAGAAAGAGTGAGCTCTTCACCATAACATTGTTTTAATAATGTACAATACTGTTCAAAAGATTGGGGTCACTTAGAAATGTACTTGTTTTTGAAACAAAAGCTATTTCTTGTCCATTCAAATAGCATCAGATTGATCAGAAATACAGTGTAGACATTGTTAATGTAGTAAATTACTATTGTAGCTGAAACGACTGATTAACAATGAAATATCTATATACTGTAGGTGTACAGAGGCCCATTTTCAGAAACCATCAGCCCTGTCTTCCAATGGCACATTGTGTTTGCAAATCCAAGCTTATTCTTTTAAAAGGCTAATTCACCTTAAGAAAACGCAATTATGTTTGCACAGCTGAAAACGGTTGTACTGATTAAAGAAGCAATAAAACTGGGCTTCTTTAGACTAGTTGAGTATCTGGAGCATCAGCAATTGAGGGTTCAATTACAGGCTCAGAACTTTCTTCTATTCTCGTTCTGAGAAATGAAGGCTATTCCAAGCAAGAAATTGTCAAGAAACTGAAGATCTTGTACAACGCTGTTGTACTCATCCATTCATAGAACAGTGAAAACTGTCTCTAACCAGAATGGAAAGAGGAGTGGGAGGCCCCGGTGCATAACTGAGCAAGAGGACAGATACGTTAGAGTGTCTAGTTTGAGAAACAGATGCCTCACAAGTCTTCAACAGGCAGCTTCATTAAATAGTACCTGCAAAACACCAGTCTCAACATCAACAGTAAAGAGGCGACCCCAGGATGCTGGCCTTCTAGGCAGAGTTGCGAAAAAAAAATAGCCATATCTCAGACGGGCCAATAAAAAGAAAAGATGTGCAAAAGAACACAGACATCAGACAGAGGAAACTCGGAAAAAGGTGTTACAGACAGACAAATCTAAGTCTGAGGTGTCCGGATCACAAAGACAAACGTTCGTGACACGCAGACCAAATGAAAAGATGCTGGAGGAGTGCTTGACACACTTGACTCTGTCAAGCATGGTGGAGACAATGTGATGGTCTGGAAGTGCTTTGGTGGTGATAAAGTGGGAGATTTGTACAGGGTAAAAGGGATCTTGAAGAAGAACTCCATTTTAAACTCCATTTTGCAACGCCATGCCATACCCTGTGGATGGTGCTTTATTGGAGCCAGTTTCCTCCTACAACAGGACAATGACCGAAACCACAGCTCCAAACTATGCAAGAACTATTTAGGGAGAAGCAGTCAGCTGGTATTCGATCTATAATAGAGTGGCCTGCACAGTCCCTGGATCTCAACCGTACTGATTTGTTTTGGTAAGAAGTGCCCATCAAGTCAATCCAAATTATGGGAGATGCTTCAGGAATCATTGGGTGAAATCTCTTTAGATTACCTCAACAAATTGACAGCTAGAATGCCAAAGATCATGAAAGTTGTAATTGCTGCAAATGGAGGATTCTTTGACGAAAACAAAGTTTGAGAGATACAATAATAATTTCTATTAAAAATCCTTATTTCTAACCTTGTCAACTACTATATTTGCTATTCATTTGGCTATACTTCCTACTCAAACTCATTTCATGTATGTTTTCATGGAAAACAAGGACATTTCTAAGTGACCCCAAACTTATGAACAGTAGTGTATATGTTGCTTTTTTTTTAATTCCCTTTTTTCAAATTCCCTTTCATTGGAGCCAAACTGCTCTGAACCAAAATGCAGTCTGTGAAAGAGAAAGCTCTTCACTATAACATTGTTTTAATTAAAGTATATGTATATAGCTAACATCTTTGGATAAAACATTTTATCCAGATTCCCTTTCATTTGAGATATTATTTGAGGTATTATTCATCCCATACACTACTATTGCTACAATATTAATGGCACCTCTTCTCTATGAATTGTCTGTGTATCCTGTTTGTTCATTCTGACCTCATTTGTTAAAGAATGGATTTTAGCAGCAGGTATGTCATTGTTTGACATACTTATGTAAGGCAAGACATATGTTCAAATTGTTTAATCCAACGCTTTAAAATAAATAAAGCATTTTTGCACAGTTTACTTATCAGTTTGTTTTTAACGCCTAAAGCCTCGGCTAGTTCTCAAAATATCTCCGTCTGAATAATTGAACGGCGCTGTAGAAACCAGTGAAGTGGGGGTTTGTTCAGTCAGTCGAATGTTTTGTAACTTAAAAGTTTCTATTGGAGAAATTCAGGTAAGTCCATCCACATTATTTTTTGTTTGCAGCAGATGAAATTGAATTAATTTTACAGAATAATTGTTTTTGCAATACAAATGCCAAAATGAATACACCCCAGGTTTAACCCCCAGGAGTAGAACGTTGAAAGCTAAAACCAGGGAGACACAGAGGATGAGTCATATCATTAGCTCTAGAGCAGTGGTAGCACTGTTATCTTTCATACAAGCCCGACCCATTTTCAGTACACAAATCTACGTAGTATGAATTTGTGTGCTAATGAATACGATAGAGAGATTGTGTAGGATCTTACATACAAAGTTGTAATGGTTTTTTATAATTATTATTATTGACTTGCCTTCTCTTTATTATACAGTACATTTGGAGAACTGCATTTTGACATTTGAAGATGTTGTGGTTAGAAATACATACTAATGTGCTTAGAAATAGCTTTAACGGAGTGTGGAGGTATCAGGCTGAAGGGTAGGTATGTGGGTATACAGAAGCAGTGGAGTGAGTTATGGGTTGATAGCAGAACCTCTGGGCTGAGTGCCAAGGAGGGAGGAGAGCAAGAGGGAGAGAGGCATTGCGAAATGAAAGAGAGTGAGGGAGGGATAAAAAAGCGGAGTGGGAGAAATAGGCTTTTGAGATAGCATGAGATACAGAATGATGGAAAGAGTGAGAGGACGAGAAACAAGGCGAGAAAGAGCATTAGAGAGAATGTGGGAGGGAGTTAAATAGGGAAAGAACAAGGTAAAGGAGAGGGAGAAAGAGGGGCCAAGCAAAAGAGTACAGTCTGTGTTTCTGTGGGAGGGTGACAAGTGCATACTTCATGGCAGATGGGATGTAGTGAACACAGTATGAGGAGATGAAAATGGCCTCAAAGAACAAAGATACATAAACAGTAAAGGAGGTACTGCGCCTGCGGTCCCGCAACAACAACACTAGCCACCCTCCACATGAAAGGTCAGACCAGGAAAGACTGCACAGCACTCAATAATCCAGGTAGGTAACCTCTGTATGCAGAAGATTTTTCTTAACGATGGAAACAACTTAATGAACAGCTCCCTGTAGTTCATGTGCTTGGTCCTGGCTGAGGTTTCAGTTTTCTACTGCTGTCTCTAAATATTACCTGCTGTTGAAGTTGTTGTTGAAACTACGACATTATACAGCATTATTGTTATTCTGGATTCTATTCTTTTTTTCACTGTTATTTAAAATAACTGCCGGATAGGAAGCGAAGAAGAAATATATAAAAATGATTAGGACAAAAACTGTTAACACAGCTATTACACTTGCAGTAGCACCATGATAACATAGAAATTCCACTTAAATTCTGCAAGCCATGACACCGACATGACACAAACCAGTTCTTTACCTCTTTTTGATGATTTTCTAATGATGCCTACCTTAGGATTTTGGCTATGTTTCTGATACATATTCTGTTTTCTTTTTTTTTTTCAAACTCATAACGGCTTCCTTGCCTTTTATTGACGCTACATTGGTCATCATGTTGACAGACACCAATGACAGTGTCCAAAGGCAAACACAAAACTTTGAATAATTAAAGATAACACATTGACTGCTAGTTTTGGCCTGCACAAATAATGAGACAGAACACACCCATATAACCATTAACACCTACAAAGCCAATTATCCAAAAACTTTGTTTTGTGAGCGCAGCGCACATCAACCAGCAGCGTGAGTTCCAAAGGAAGCACATTTGTATTCCGAATAGTGGAAATTACAAAGATAAATGTGACTTTTAGGATCTTGTCGGATTGCTGAGGCTAATAGTAAGGAAGCTGCAGCTTCCTCATCACCCTCACTTCCAATAGCTAAGCCCTGAAAAATATAATCAGTAAATTTACTATGAACTCTAAAGAGCCAAAAGGAGGATTTAATCATAGTAGGTATTAAACAAAAGTTTAGTTTTTGTCACATTTGAGCCATTTTTTGCGTTCTTACTGTAGTTTTAGTCTACTTTTAATCTACAAATGCTCATGACATTTTAGTCTTATTTAAGTAATGTATTTTAGTCTCATTTTAGGTTCCATCCCCTTCTGTTTTTCCCTGCCCAGGGACCCACAGCTTCATACTTGGTATTTTCTCTCCTCTAACCTAAATTAACTCAACTAGGCCAATACACATTTGAAAATTGGAGCAAGCAGACAGGTTATGTATGTATGCTGTTACATCAGTTTAGTGACAGTTGCAACTGTCAAATGGTGGCTGTAGCAACTTTCAAATAAATAGATTACTCAGTCAACGCATACTAAAACAACAATCATTGATGGCCTTTCGAGCTAAATCAACACCAACACAAATCATCTCATGTGAATTGCTGTGCAATCATATAATAATAATTCTCTATAACGGAATACCGATACAAATTATTTTATTATTAAATGAAATCCGCAATATTTAACAAATCCAGTAAATGAGGCTGAATGCTGATTCTTTTGTTGCCATAAAAGGCTCATGATACTCAGATTGTACGGTGGCAACTTGGCTGTCAGCCTAGCTTTCTGTCAGGCCAGTTGTCCCTGTTATAGTGCATTTAATGTACAGTACCGGTCAAACAGTTGGACACACTTACTGCAGTGACCCAAAACACAGGTCAACAAAGATATTGCTTCTTGGACACCTTTGGGTGTATCTTATGGATTTTTGGCATATTGTCATCTTTCGGATTTTGAACCATGCATGTCTGGTGAACCTCATATAATAACACAGTCAGAATTAAACGACCTGGTCAGGGACTTAGGTTTGTCAAAAGCAAAATCAGAACTGCTGGGTTCAAGACTGCAAGGATGGTGTTTGCTGTCAACAGGTACGAAAATATCTGGCTATCGAAGCTGCCAAGGAGATATAACAAACTTTTTTGCACAGGTTGACAACCTTGTTTTCTGTACTTACATTGATGGGCTGTTCATATCTTTGGGTTGTGAGTATGACCCAAAAGAATGGCGTCTATTGATTCATCAGTGTTAAGACTCAAGGCTATCTGGTTATACAATGGCAATATCCACCCTTCAATACCCGTTGGCTATGCTGAACACAGACAGAAACATACGAAAACATGGAAGTGTTATTGAAGCACATCCAGTACACCATGTGCAACTGAAACATCTGTGGAGATCTTAAAGTAGTGGCTCTGATACCTGGAATGCAGCTCAGATATATCAAGTACTGTTGTTACATTTGCGAATGGGACAGTCGTGCTAAAGACTCACATATCATTAAAAAGAACTGGCCACTCCGTAAGAATTTGGTTCCAGGACAGAAAAATGTGGCACATTTTGTGAAAGCAATGAACAATGAAGGTGAAGATTTTCATTATTTCAGACAGATGTTTCCAAGAATAACTAATGCCAAGATTAAAGAAGGCATTTTCGTTGGTCCACAGATCAGATACGTCATCAACTGACAAGCGGTTTGAAGATCTGTTAGTGGGGCCAGAGAAAATTGCTTGGAAAACATTCAAGGGTGTGGTTGAGAATTTTCTTGGCATCTACAACAACATGGTGAAAGGTTTCACCAGGACATTGCCACAATGGAAAAACGGCATCAGGGCAACTGGAATCCATCAATGCTGGCTGACTATTGTTGGACACTGCAGTGAGATGGACCAGACACTGAGTACAAACAAAAATCAGGCACAAAATACTTTTAGCCCTGTTGAACTTATGCATTGTGTCAGAAACATTATGCGATTAAACATGTTATAGTCAATGAAACTTAAATTAATGTTTCTCAAAATTCTTGCATGATGCAGTCAATCTGAAATTATATTTGTGTTCACTGACGGGATCTATCATAATTACCAAAACAATTTCAGGAAGCAAATCTTTTGAAAAAATGTGTTGTCCATTGATACTGTAGGTGGCCAGTTGCACCTGGTGGTTGGAGCCTTTAAAGATGCTTGTTTTTGTACATTTGGCCAAGAAATTCAGCTCTCTAAAAAAGTGGGATGAATTTCACCTTTACATCCCTGAAAAAAAATTATAGAAGCTGCAGGTTTTTGGCAGAGTTCTTGTGTTTGTTCTAGACAGTTTTATATTAACCAAATAATTTATTTGGTGGACGCCTTGGGCCTCGACCGATTCAAATATCTTGTAAAGAATCATAGTAAAACTGAGAAATATACTGCTGCTGGTAATGAAAAAATCTACTGGGAAATATGGTAGCCCCTTTGGAATGTAGAGGGATGGAACTAAATAATTACAATAAAATTAGTGTGTGTATAAATAAGTGTATGTGTACACATAGTTGGGTAGGTTACTTTTTAAATGTAATCCGTTACAGTTACAAGTTACCTTTCCACATTTGTAATCAGCAACGTAACTTTTTGATTACTTAAAATCAGTAACGTAATCCGATTACTTTAAATTACTTTCATATTAAGAGGCATTAGAAAACAAATAGGAATAGCCTATAACCAACTGAACACATTTTGCAGGATCAATCAATGTTAGAGTTTACATAGCTGGCCAAAAATGGTATTTGCATTTTACCTTATGATGTACAGTGCCTTTGGAAAGGGTTTCTTTGCTTACTATTTCAATAGGATTGGGCCACATCTCAACATTACAACATTACATAAAAAAATTCAAAAATGCAACGTGTCAATTATTTCACACACCTATTCTTATTTAATTGAAGTAATCCAAAAGGAATCATAATTTTTTCCAAAAGCATCTGTAATCCGATTACAATATTTTAGTTGGTAACGTAACGGATTACAGTTATTTTTTTTTGTAATCATGTACATGTCACGGATTACTTGTAATCCGTTACTCCCCAACTCTGCGTGTACATGTGTGTATCTCTGACTGTATATGTGAATATAAATTATGGAGGACTCCCATAGAGATTCCACTGGTGGTCTCGGGAAGATACATGTTTTATTGTACAAGTGTCTCTGAATGAGCAACGTTTTTGTTGCAGGCCAAAATTTTCATAGCCCGGTAGCTGCTTTGGCTCGTGCTCTGGGGGGACTTTCGGACACTGTGGCATGTGGGTGGTGCATCTTTTTATTGTAACTCATGATAAAACCACCTTGTGATACAGGCTGCTGGAGAAACACTTGTGACATAAATTACATCCCCCAATCCTACCCTATTTGAGACCTGAAGTGTGGCCAGTGAAGAGGGCTGGATAGCCAGTGATGGGTAAGATCCCAACTGTGATATCGGGATAACCTAAGACAGGCACAGTTGTGCATCTGGCCACAATATACAGTATCTCACAAAAGTGAGTACGCCCCTCACATTTTTGTAAATATTTGATTATATCTGTTCATGTGACCACAATGAAGAAATGACACTTTGCTACAATGTAAAGTAGTGAGTGTACATCTTGTATAACAATGTAAATTAGCTGTCCCCTCAAAATAACACAACACACAGCCATTAATGTCTAAACCGCTGGCAACAAAAGTGAGTACACCCCTAAGTGAAAATGTCCAAATTGGGCCCAAAGTGTCAATATTTTGTGTGGCCACCATCATTTTCCAGCACTGCCTTAACCCTCTTGGGCATGGAGTTCACCAGAGCTTCACAGGTTGCCACTGGAGTC